>PVKS010024838.1:0-30593 GCA_004027875.1 Aplodontia rufa | reverse complement strand
GATGTAATGCTTTACAATCTAATACTATTTTTAGAGTTATAATGGGAAGGGGAAGGGAGGGATAAGGGAGGGTAATTGGGGGGGGCACTCCTGAGGATAATTGCAATGTCCAGAATATATACACATCTTATACACATTTTATATTGTTTTGTTAAAATCTTGTAAGGTTGCTCAAAAATAAAAAAAAAAACAAAAAAAAACTACAAATGATGAGTAATATTCAGCACCATACAGCTTCAAAAAATTAAAATGTGAAGATGCTGATGTAACATAATAGTGAGAGGAGGAATGAATAGAGAGGGAGTTTGATAAGATCAATCAGAGGGTTAGGGTATGAGGTTGTGAAACTTTACTTCAATTAGCTCATTTTCCTTGTGTAAAAAAGATGAACATTTTATATACTTAAAAAGGGATTTACTCAATGAATTACTTAAAAATCAACTATGACAGTAAGAATGAATTGATTACGTCCTGTGCAGAAGGTTTGCTATAATTTGGATCCTGAATATCTTCCAAAGGCTGGTGTGTGGAAGGTCTGATGCCAAGGAATGGCACTACTGGAAGGTGGTGAAACACTTAGCAGGGAAGCCTATGGAATAAAGTTAGATAAGTAGGTCCCTAAAGGGGATGGTGGGGCACCCACCCTTCCTCTTTCTTTTAGCTGCTTGGCTGTCATGAAATGAGCAGCTTTCTCTGCCATATGCCTGTGCCATGATCTGCTACCTCATCACAGACCCAGAAGCAATGAAGTCAACCAACCATGGACTGAAAGCTTCAATATTGTGAGCATAAATAAAACTTTCCTATTTATAAGTTGATTTATCACAGATATTAGCTCCAGTAAAGGAAAACGTACTAATACTGTTGGGGTTTGGATGAAAGTTGTGCTCTAAAAGTTCAGTGTTTGAGACAATGCATAAATGCTGAGGTGAAATGATAAGTTGTAAGAGCCTTAACCAAGTCAGTGAGTTCATCCTGATAGGAATTAACTGGAAACTGTAGGCAGGGAGGGTGTAGCTGGGCATGGTGGGTCGTTGGGGGCATGCCTTCAGGGGTATATATTTTGTATCTACTGTGGAGTTCCTCTCTCTGTTTCATGAAGCCACACCTTAACCTGTTGGAGTCTGACCTTCACTTCATTTCATCAGCTGCCCTGGAGCGATCTTGTTGCTGTTTGCATAAGCTCCTTCGGGCAGGGCTGCTAGATTGTGCGTGGTTAAGCTTGAAAAACAGGGTGTCAACACGGGCTTCAGACGTTTCGCATTGGTATCACCTGCCAATTACTCCAGATCCCTCAAAAGGCGTAGGTGGAGGCTTCTTATTGCTATTGGTCAAATGTGTGTCTCCGAAATCCAGGTGTGGCAATGGATGAGCTAATGCGCTCCCTTAGGAGGAAGGAGCGAGGCCTTGAGGGGTGGGGCGAAGGCCTTAAAAGAAGAGGCTCCAGCCAGCAGGAAAGAGCTCTTGCACTTTTCTGCTGGATGTGATGTCCCTGCTCCTTTGAAGGATGAGCTCTTGTCAGCAGCTGAACCTGCCTATGCTTTGATCCCGAACTTCCCGGCTTCCAGAACTGTGAGAAATTGCTGTCCATGTTTGTTTTGAAATGGAGTCTTGCAACGTTGCCTTGACTTATCTGAACTCCTGAGCTCCATCGACTAATCGCCCAATGTCAGGCATTTTGTCATAGCAGCACAAATGGACAAATGGACTAAGACATTTACTATATGTATATAAAAGAGAGATGTAAAGCATGGATATAAAAAAGAGAAGTAAAGCTTGGATAAAGAAAGACCGTTCCGGGTCTCCGGCCTGTGGTTTTTCTCATCCCCAGCCCGTCCCTCAGGTCAGAACCCAGCAGGACCTGGACATTAACCCACTTCCCTCTGCCACACTATTTCACCTTCATATTCAGCATCACCTCAAGTCCTGAAGAATGGAGTCAGTCTTCTATAGACCAAGACCTCTGAAACAATGAGCCCCCAAATATACATTTCTCCCATGTTGCTGTCAAGTCTTTTATTCACAGCAGTGAAAAAAGTTGACTAGAACAAATACTCATAATCTTAAAGTAAACTCTGAGTGACAGGTATGTATGTAGAGGTGGTGAGATGGAGGGCAGGGAAGGATAGGTGGGAAGAAAGGAATTAATAATAATATGAATAGATGAATTGACCAAATTTAATTTCCTTTAATTTTAGACAGATATTGTTTAAAGGACTGTAACAGTTGAAATTTGAGTTAAAAATTTTAGATATTATGCAATAATCAAGTGACATAGAAATTCATGGGATTTTATACATTTATCCTTTCCTTGAAAAGTTTTATGTTTTGATTCTTTATTTCTTTAATGTTATAATAGTGTTTATTTTCTATCAATGTAACAATGGAATCTGGTAATTATAAGTCTCTATGGAACATTGAGCCTTAAGTCATAATCTGGAACTCCAGACCTTGATGAATCTTCATGAGCCATGTAATTATTCTTCCGATATATGGTGACTATTTGGCTTAATTCCAGGAACAATTTTTTAGAGTTGGAAATGAAAAAAATACATTGAAGATATATCCTCAAGTTACATAAGAAAGGGCTGCAGTTGTTTTTTTCATTTCCTGTCCTCTATCACTTTCTCTGCTTTCTTGTGCATTATTTACCTTTTTTTCTCTTTCTCCCTTTGTCTCAGATATAGCATATGGTTATGGTTGATAACATTTTATCAGTCTTAGGGACAGCCCTCATATATGTTATACAGGGACTAGGCCTAGACTTGTCTCTTTCATCTCATTTTAATACTTGATATAGAAATTAAAGAAAATGATGCATGTAAAGTGCTTAGGTCCATGCTTAGAATTGTTGAAATATTACATAATGCCACTCTTCCATTCTTGTACTCATGAGATATTAAGCTAGACACTGGTAAAAACTGGGGATATTAAAATGCAAAGATGACCTTTGACTTTAGGATCTTATGAGACTAGAGAAGGAAATAGATATGCAAATAAACAAGTCAATATATTATGATCACTGTTAGTTTAGAGGATTAGAAGAGAATGAGAATGATATTAATCAAAAGGAACCAGGTTTAGCTAGGCTCTGAACCAAAGTGCCAAACAAACTAGATTTGGTCAGGGTATCAAAAAGAAGGGATTTCAGTACAGAGAGCACATTACACATGAAAACATGTGCAAGAGCACATGGACAAGTTCAAGGAACTTCACATATTTCAGTATTATTCAGGCATAAAGTACAAAAAGAGAGGAGTTGGAATGGGGCAAGGCAGGTACCAATGTCCAGTGCTCAGTTTGCACTGAATTTTGAAAAACAACATACCTAAACATAGCCCAGTGCAAGTACATATTTTGTCAACAGTCCACGCCATGAGTTTCGGTTGATTGCCTGTAAAGGTGTCTGAGTTTTCAAGTCCAGTTTACTCTAATAGGTGATAGAAAACCACTGAAGAGTTTTGAGCAGGGAATAACATGATTATACTTGTGTCTCCCTACTAGTAATGTGGTACATGAGACAGAAGAATTAAAAATTAGAAATAAAAGACTGTTGAAATAATCTAGAGGTAAGAGACTGAATAAGGGCAGCAATAGAGGAGAGTCAGGAATTAGAAGAATTGAGAGCCATAGTGGTGCACACCTGTAATTCCAGTGACTAGGGAGACTGAGTCAGGATGATCCCAAGTTCAAGGCCAAACTCAGCAACTTGGAGAGGTACTAGGTAACTTAGCAAGATCCAGTCTCAATATAAAATATAAATCAATAAATATGGCTGGATAGTAAAGTTCTGCTAGGTTCAATCCCCAGTACCTCCTCACTCCCCACCAAATAAGACACAATTAGAATTGACAAGGTTCTGGAAATGATTGTATTTTTTCTTATTTGCTTTGTTTTATGATATCAGTGGCAGGACAGGCAGGAGTCCAGCATAATTCCCCAATATTTAGTTTGGGCAGTCAGGCTGGTGGTAGGTGGAGGTGCCATCTTGAAGAGGGGCCCAACAGGATGTGAAGGGAGATTAGGGAGCAATATCCTGTGTTAGGTTTGGGTAAGTAGAGTTTCATGATGATGATGAACATTTTGGCAAGGAAGGCTATTGAGGTGAATCACTGACCAATAACAATTTTTGGAGTTAACCTCAGCCAGGGGGTCCATTTCTCTCCAACTCAGAGGAATAGCCCTCAAGTGTGGAATCAGACAAATTAACTTGTTCTCCCATGGCTATCAAAGGGTTATAAAATAGAACAGTGGTGATGACAATGTCCACACTAATACAATAGCTATCTTTCATAGAAATCTAACTATGTGTGAGTACCTGGATTGTTTATTTTGTTTCTCAGAGTATACAGTAGGTGCACTAATTATCCCCATTTCACAGCAGAGGAACGTGAATTTTAGTGAGGTTATACAGCTGGCCCAAGTTACAATGGAGTAAGTCTCAGAGTGAGGCACTCACTCTCTTAAGGGTTCAATGTGAGTCACCACTCTATCACCCTGACAGTTTAGGCAGGTCCTGTATTGTGAGAGACAGTAGGAAAGGTAACCTCTCTTGATAAAATATTCATCCCCTCCCTTAATAAGCACATGTCCTGAAAGTTTAACTTTAGAAATGTGTTTCTTATGGTCTTAAAGGCATAGGGAGGAAAGTTTCTCTAACTTTAGAACCACTCTATAGGTTTAAATACCTCTGGGAGGTGAAGACCTGGTCTGGACATACAAAGCTTCTCAGCCTGATTACACTTTAGAATCACCTGGGGTGTTTTTATAACACCACCAGTGTGCTAATTGATCTGGGGCACATAATATTTTTTTTTAACAGTGATTAAAATTTGCAATGCAGGATTATAAACCAGTGAGAGTACAATGAAATGCAAATCTTCTCAGAAACTAAGAATCTCTTTCCTCAAGCCTTGCAGGTGACTCTGATCCTTATGGTCATATGGTAGTTAAGGAGCAGCCACAGCAAAATAGATACAGGAAGAGGGCCTAGTTTCAGGCACTGGAGATGAAGATGATGGAGGGCCTGGCTAGAAGATAAATTTCTTTACGATTTGAAAAGTCTGATGTGCTGTTCCATGCATGTGGGCTTGCCAATTGTGTCTTCTCACTTCAGGGGGAGCTTAGACAGAACTGGTTCTGCTTCTCCCAGTGTCTTGTGCAGGGTGACAAATTCCCAGGTGCCACAGCTCTATTCCCTGTTTCAGAGCTACTAATAGAGTTGAAGTTGCCAGGTATGGCCAGAAGGTGGCTCTATACTGAGTCTCTCCCATCAGTCTTTCTGGGAGTCTTGGAGTCTAAGAATGGTGGAGGCTCTGGAGGAAAGCAGAGGGAGAGGGTGTGGAAAAGCCTGCTCTGAACAGAAACCCAAAGAATGGAAATTGCGAGTTGGGAGAATACCTAGAATTTATTTATTTTTTCATAGTTTTCTTTTCTTTTCTTTTCTTTCTTCTTTCTTTCTTTCGTTCTTCTTTTTTTTTTAAAGAAAACTTTGATACCACTTGCTGGGAAAGTTATGTGAAGGGCAAGGATCCCTCCTTCTCATCCCCAGAGAGCTAAATGGAACCAGATTAGGCCCTCCCCATGCCACTCAGGCGAGATGGTTTTCAAGGGAGTGATTTTTTTTGGGGGGGAGTGAAATGTTTTATTGAAGAAACTCCAAGGAGGGAGGAAAAAGGCCTAGAAAAAGGCAGCCTGACAGGTCGACAGATGGAAAGACCCCCTTACAGGCATGTGGCTGAAAGCTGGCAGGCAGGTCCTCTGAAGGTAGAGCAGTGGTTCACAGATCCAACCTGACTTTCATCTGTGGGCTCACAGCTCTGGTCTGATGGAACTGGGGAAATTCCTGGCTGGCCTGTGAGAAGCGGAAATGAAGGACCATGTTAATTGTCTACTCAGCTGATGTCAAATGGAATGGAGCTCCTGGAGTTTGTAAACTCAGACCTTCTATTCAATTCTGCCACATCAATAAAATGCAAATAAAGGAGATTTCTTTCACTGGGTAAAATTATGTATGGAAATTGCCTGGCATGTAATAGGCAGAAAACCAATGTCTCTTCCATAATCCTCTTCACCAGATATGTTTAATAAACATGCTCCAAATATCAAACAGTAGTAATTTTATTCCTTACATCAGTTTTCTCAAGTGAAAAACACAAAAACAAAAATACATCCTGTTCCTGGATGAAGAAGCCACAAATGAAAGTTACCAATTCAATTGAAGAACTATTAGTTGGAAATGACTTCACTTTGGGTAAAGTTTCCATGATATGATATTGTTACTCTCTCAGAATGTTAATGAGTTGGGTACAGTAGTGCTTGACTGCAATCCAAGGAGCTCAGAAGGCTGAGGCAGGAGGATTGCAAGTTCAAAGCCAGTCTAAGCAACTTAGGGAGACCCTGCCTCAATATAAAAAAAATGAAAATAAAAAAGGATTAAGAATGTTACTCAGTAGTTAAGGACCCCTGGGTTCAATCCCTGGTACAACAAAACAAAATACTGCCAGGGATACTAATGTTTCAAATTACACAATTAAAGGTTCATTTCAGTTATTCTGTTCTGTACATTTATAGCTCTTATCCTGCAAATTCATTAAATTTTTTCAATAGTATTAAGAGATAAAGAGGGACCATGAAATTGAATTGCCATCATTACTTTTAGAAGTACTTCTGGGGATTATGGCCCTTTCCCACCTATCTTTAGAGTGATAGTTTTATCTAAAACAAGAATTTGGTTTAATATTCACTCTGTGCCAGGCCCAGTTGCTGTAAACCCAGCTACTCTGAAGGCTGAAGCAGGAGGATACCAAGTTTGAGGTTAGCCTGAGCAACTTAGCAAGACATTGTCATGAAATTTAAAAATTAAACACCAAAAAAGCGCTGGGGAAATACTCTCCATGTTAAAGTACCCCTGGGCCCATCCTCAGTATTGAAAAAAATAAAAAGAAATTATTCCAAGGAAACACTTCTATTAAAATTTTCTCCAGAGATTCCAACATGGCAAGATACAGGAAAGCTGTTTCTCATTTGGCTCCATGATGGGATGAAAAAAACTCCAGGACAACTCCATTGCTACAAAGTGCATTTAGGGGAAAATCATCACTGGAGCACAGCACTAGTTAGGGGAGCTTTTTGGAGGATCAGAGATTTGGGTGCAGCAAGTGAAAAAGAGGGATTGAATCCATCCCAACTGGATCATGGCAATTATGACTGCTTTTCCTCTGAATGGGCAAGGGAGTCAGGAAGGAGCTGAACCATAATGTGCAATCTGTTCTGCCTCACAGAAGCCAAGTTCTATAAGGAATCAGACATTGGGCCCAACTGAAGTCAACCTTACTGCACCTCTACTGCATAAGGGGAGAAAAGTGTCTCTTAGCTGCCTATAAGTAGGAGAATCAGGAGTCGTTTTTAACAGATTGTCCAGCGGGAGAAAGTCAGCAATATAGAGCAGGGTACTCCACTATTCTGCAGGAGCCAGACACGGTTCAGAGGCTGAACCCAGAAGAGTTGGTGTGAGACAGGCACAGTCTTCACTTAGCTCAGGGGGATTAGTGTTAGTGGTGTGCAGGGGAGCCTAGTTCAGCCCTGTCTGCCCCCACTACCAGCCAGAATAAGCTAATGTGGGACAGGAGCACTTAAGAAACCAGAGTCTGAGCAAAGATTACCTGTGTGTAACAAGCAGAGGGAGCATTGCTCTGCATTCAACCCCCTGTGCCTAAAATCTGGGAAGTCTCCTGAGTTTCAGATCCCCAGAGAGGCACTGGTTAACCTGATCTCTTCAGAGAAATCACAGAAAGCCCAGGAGACTAAGCTAGACACATAGTCATCTACTTGAGATCACATAATTCCAGACTGAAAGAACCTGATAACAAAACTCAGGAGGACAGTGAACTTGTGCTCCCAATGTATAGAGAGACAACCTCAGTGAATATAGTTCCAATTTTTCATTAAGACTCTTTCCCCCTACTGTTTTTGACATGTATTTGTGTGCCATCTGGAGAAGTTGATTGGTTCATGGATATGTAAACATACTAGCTGGGCATTTTGTTGTTGTTTTGTTTTCTTTTTTATTTTTGTATTCTTTTGTTTTTGTCATTTTTTCACATTTTTCTTTTTTAATCTCTTTTCTCTTTTTCCCTTTTCCTTCTTCTCTCTATACTTCAATCATTCCTGAATATTTTCCATAAAAAAAGTTTATCCTTGTCTGCTGATAGTTGGAATTTTGATCAGTACATTTAGTATTTAAATTATATTATGTCCCAGTTGCAAAATTTTCCTCTACTTGCTTTTCTACCTTTTCTTATGGTATCACCCAAATTCTATTAATATCTCTTTCACTCTTCCTTTATTTTGGTATCTCTGTGACTTCTCCCACTGTTTTTTGTGTTTCCCACCAGCAAATCCTTCACCTCTTCTTCCTTATCTATGTTCATGCTCAGATATTACAACCTCCTGTCTAACTTCCTCTTCCATTCCCTTCTCTCTCAGGTGTCTGTAAGCATATAACCTATTAGCTCTAATTAGTTTATACAATTTAACCCCTCCCATCATTAATGCTGTGAACCATTACCATTGTGAATGCCAAATTCAATAACTATTGTAAGTTTTAAAGCCAGATATAGGTGATGATTGAACACTATTGTTGCCAAAAGTAATGGCTAACAGTATCATTCATTTCATAGGTGGAATGTAACATTGCAATAGATATAGTCAGAACTAAATAACCAATTTCACACTGCTAATTGTAAGCAATGGCTCTTCATATTGATGGTCTCCCATTAACTCATGAGGATCTGGAAATATTAAGGGACACTAACAGTTCTCAGGTTAGGGATTTGACTTCTGAACTCAATTTTCCTGACAATTTCCCAAGCTGAATAAGGGAGAGGGCAAAACTCCCAATCCAGAAAAAGGAATAACTAGAAAGAGATCTCAGGTCAAGAATCCACTTCAAATTAAGGAGCAAAATGAAGCCCATATCTGGACCCTGCCACACATTTACAAATACCTAAGACTAAGCTTGGCCCCCAAAGCACACCAGACACCCCCAAGGACCCTGTGCCTGGACACTGCCCATATGTTGCATGCACCTGCCAGATCCAGATATATTGGGTCTATCCCCACTACCAAGGAACCCAGGTCCAAAGGCAGCACATAGGCTGGTCCATTACATCCAGCCCCTCATCTCTGGGACCCTTTGACCTGAAAATGCACCCCTACCACTTAACTTCACAATGCAGCAGCAGCCCAGGAACCCCACCAGATTCAAATCTGCACCCTGGGACTTAGATCCAAAAGGTCCAACTAAATAAGGCTCCACACAGAAACAGCTTTCTGGAAGAAGATGGTCATCAGAGAGATGGTGTCTGGCCCAACACTTTGACCGTTAAGGAAGAAAGACCCAGAGACTTGTTTTGCTTCCACAGAGGGAACACTAGTTCAAATATTCAGAAGATGCTTTTCAAAGATGAAGAATCAAACTATAAGAGGTTCACCTCAAACCCACAACTCCCCTACCAAGGAGCCCATGGACAGCTAATGGGATGAAAATCTAGAACAAATTATCAATGATCTGATTACTAAAAGGTACAATGAACTAAAAGAAGATTTAAAGAAGGGACCAAGTGAGAAAATTCAAGAGTAGAAAAACTATTATCAAAGAAACAGACAAACTGAAAAAGGAAGGAGTGGAGAGCTAAAAGGTGCAGTCAATCACATCAGAGGAATGATGGAAGAATATAAAAATAGGCAAACTTCTATAGAAAACAGAACCACAGCTCTTGAAGATAGAATTTCCAACAGTGAGGATAGGCTGAGTAAGCTTGAGAACAGAGATGACAAAAAAAAAAAAAAAAGCTCACAAAACGTGAGCACAATTTTCAAAATGTCTGGGATGAAATTAGAAGAAAAAAAATCTAACAGTAATTGGATACAGGATGAAATTGAAACACAAATGAAAGGGATAAGGAACATTCTCAATAAAATGGTTAAAGAAATTGTTCCCATACTAAAATAGAGTCAGATATGCTCATTCAGGAAGCATATAGGACATCCAATAGGCCTATTCAAATGAGAAGCTCATGGAGACACATCATATTCAAAATATATAACAGGGAAATCAAGGAAAGACCAGAACTTACTAATAAAACATGCTGACTATGAACCATAACCACATAACTGTCCTAACACTGAATGTGAATGGTATCGATGAATCAATCAAAAGACACAGATTAGGTTATTCCAGCAAACAATAAAATCCAGCAACATGCTGCTTATAGGAGACCCATCTTACAGCCAATGATATCCAAGATTGAGGGTGAAAGGATGAAAAAAAATCTGTCAGGTGTACAACCCAAAAAAGCAAGCTGGTGTTCCAATATTTATATCTGACAAAGTAGATTTCAACCAAAATTTAATCAGAAGAGATAAAGAAGGCCACTATACCCTAGTAAAAGTAACAATGAAACAGGAAGATATAATCATAGTAAATGTATACTCTCCAAATGTCAATGTTCCCAAATATGTGGGTAAATTACTCCATGACATAAAACCACTTGTGGAACTCAACATGATAATACTAAGACACTTTAATACTCCTTGATGACCAATAGAAAAATCAACAAAGCAAAAAATTAATAAAATAAAGAGATCTTCAGCCCAAACAACTCCACAAATCATTTGATTTAACAGACATCTATAGAATATTCCATCCCAAATTGGCTGAATATACCTTCTTCTCAGCTATGCATGGATCCTTCTCCAAAATAGACCATATTCTAGTTCACAAAGGAAATCTCAACAAATACAAAAAAGTAGATATTATTCCATATATCCTATCAGACCATGAAACCATGACACTAGTAATTAACAGCAAAAATTATCACAGAAAACACATATACATGGAGATCAAATAATACCCTATTAAATGAAGAATGGATCCAAGAAGACATGAGAACAAAAATCATGAAATCCTTGGAAACAAATGAGAACAAAGACACAGCATATTGAAACATTTGGAACAGCATGAAAGCATTTTTAAGGGGAAAATTTATAGCACAGAGTTACTACATTCAAAATCAGCAGAAATTTTGAATAAATAAGATCATGCTAAACCTCAAATACAAACATAAAGAACAATCTAATGCCAAAGGAAGGAGAAGACAGGAAAAAATCAAGATCATAGCTGAAATCAATGAAATTGAGAACAACAAAAATGAAAAGCAATAAAAAGAATCGACAAAGAAGAAAAGCCTAGGCTCTGATGGATTCCCCCCTGAGTTTTGCCAAATCTAGGAGGGGGAGCTAATACCTCTCCTTATTAAGCTATTTCAAGAAATTGAAAAGGCAGGAACTTTTCAAAAACTTTCTCTGAGGCAACCATAACTCTGATACCAAAGCCCAACAAAAGCACATCAAAAAAAGAAAATTACAGACCAATAAATAGCCCCAATATCCCTGATGATCATCAATGCAAAAATCTTTAATAAGGTTTTAGAAAACTGCATTCAAAAACACATCAAGAGGATGATTCATCATGATCAAGTGGGCTTTAATGCAGGTATGCAAGATTCGTTTAACATACATAAATCAATAAATATTATTCATCACTTAAACGGAACTAAGGACAAAAACCATGTGCTCATCCTAATTGATGTATAAAAGGCCTTTGATAAAATCCAGTACCCATTAATGCTTAAAACTCTAGAGAAGATAGGGATCAAAGGAATTTATGTTAACCATGAAAGACCATAGATGACAAACCCTCTGCTAGTATAATACTAACTGAAGAAAAGTTGAAAGCATTTCCATTAAACTCAGGAACAAGACAAGGCTGTCTACTCCCACTACTTTTATTCAATTTAGTCCTCAAGAACCTAGCTGGAGCAATCAGGGAAGAAAAAGAAATCAAAGGACAGGAAGAGAGGAAATCAAATTATTCCTTTTTGCTAATGACATGATCATATATCTGGAAGACCCAAAAAACTCCACCAGATAACTTCTTGAGCTTATAAACAGATTTAGCAAAGTGGCAGGCTATAAGATCAATACCCATAAATCAATTGCTTTCCTATATGCTAACAATAATAGAGCAGAAGAAGAAATCAGAAAATTGGTCCCATTTGTAA
The DNA here is from genome assembly GCA_004027875.1 of Aplodontia rufa. Taxonomy (NCBI): domain Eukaryota; kingdom Metazoa; phylum Chordata; class Mammalia; order Rodentia; family Aplodontiidae; genus Aplodontia; species Aplodontia rufa. The sequence goes on along the minus strand of PVKS010024838.1, from coordinate 18,468 downwards.
TATCTTCAGAAAGATTATGATATTTGTGAATTAATGTAATAAGAGTTGTAAAAGTTCTCGATAATGAAAATTATCAAACATTGAAGAAAGAAATTAAAGGAGACTTGAGAATTTGGGAAGATGTTTATGCTTTTTTTGGGGGCCAAATTAATATAATTTAAATGACCATTTTGCCAAAGTGCTATACAGATTCACTGCACTCCCCATCAAGATATCAGTGTCATCTTTTACAGATAAAGAAAAAGCAATTCTCAGATTCATTTGGAATAACAAGAAAACCAGAATATCCAAAACATTACTAAGAAGGAAAGATGATGCAGGAGGTTTTGCAATACCTGTCACGAAATTATACTGTAGAGCTGTAGTAACAAAAACAGCATGGTACTGGTATCAAAATAGAAATGAAGATCAATGGAATAGAACAGAAGACTCTGAGACAAACCCACAAATCTTTAAACATTTGATCTTTGACAAAGGTGATCAAAATATAACATGGAGGAATGACACCCTACTCAACAAATAGTGCTGGACAGACTGGACAGCCACTTTCAGGAAGTTGAAATTAGATCCTTATCTTTCACTTTATACCAAAATCAAATCAAAATGAGCTGAGATACTACTAATTAATCCAGCTACCATATAATTGCTAGAAGAAAAATTAGGACCAACACTCCAGCATTTGGGATTAGGCAATGACTTCCTCAAAAAGACTCCCAAAGAGAAAGAATTAAAGTCATAAATCAGTGAGTGGGATGCCATTAAACTGAAAAGCTCTTGCTCAGCCAAGGAATTGGTCAAAATTGTCAAGAGACAACCTACAGAATGGAAGATAATCATGGCCTGTGATTCCTCTGACAGAGGACTAATATCCAAAATTTACAAATAACTCAGAGCTTAATACCAAAAACACAAACAATCCAATCAATAAATGGACCAGAGACTAACCAGAAACTTCTCAACAGAGGAAAATGAAGAAGATAAGAAACATGTGAGAAAGTGTTCTAAATAATTAGTAATCAGAGAAATGCAAATCAAAACTACATTAAGATATCAGCTCATTCCAGTCATATTGGCAAAGATGAAGAATATAAACAATAATAGATGCTGGAGGGGTTGTGGGTAGATAGGAACACTAGCACATTGTCAGTGGAAGTTCAGTCTGGTACAGCTGCTGGAAAGCAGTGTGAAGACTCCTAAGAAAATTAGGGATGGATGCACAATACAACCCAGCTATCCCTCTTCTAGGTATTTTCCCAGAGGAGTTAGAATCAGCACATTACAGTGAGAGACACAGCAACTTCAATGTTCATAGAAGCTCATTGATAATAGCTAAGTTATGGAACCAGATGCCACTCACTGGATGAGTAGATCCAAAAACTCTGGTGTGTATGTATGTGTGTGTGTATACACACACACACACACACACACACACACACACAATGGAGTTCTACTCAGCTATTAGAAACAGTGATATTGCAGCCTTTGAGCAAATGGATGGCAATGGAAGACATCATGATGAGTGTTTTCTCTCATTTGTGCAGGTTAGAGAAAAATCTAGGTTTAGGTGAAAGTTTGTGAAATTAATGTATTAGACCCAGCAAAGGCATAGCAACATATAATCTAGAGGAACCATAGACAGGTAGTGGGGCAAGAGGAAAGAAAGAAAGAAGGAAGGAAGGAAGGACGGAAGGAGAAAGAAACAAAGAAAGAAAGGAAGGAAGAAAGAAAGAAAGGAAGGAAGAAAGAGAAAGAAAGAAGAAAACCACATATGACTCTCTGTCACCTTCAAAACAAACATGACCTAGACCTACTTGCACCTCCAATCTCATCCTTACCTCCCCTACATTGCCTTTTGCATTGTAAAACTTCCTAAAATACTGCTTGTCACTTGTCCCATGAACATTATGAAGTTTCATGCCTCTCCCCCCAACTCTGTGCCCAGATGGACCATACTGTCTCTAAGATTCATGGGACCATCTTTGCCAGAGGCCTTCCCCAGCCCTCACCTTTGTAGTTCCTAGTATTTCCGTCACTATGGTTGTGGCTCCATGACAGTACATAGACAGGAAGGTGAATATTCTCTACCTGATGATAGGTAAAGAAAACCCCAATAAATTTGCTTTGACACGCTCAGGACATGTTTCATCTGGAGAGTATTTGGTTCTGAATCTCTGTCAAGTTCCCTTCCCCAGGTCTCAGAGTAAGCTACCTGACAAATACTCAGTAGAAAGTCTTGTTTCTCATCTTCTCCCTACCACCCTTCCATTACTTGCTTGTTCTTTCCAGCTCTGGGGTCAGCACAACTGGGTTCAAATCCAGGCTCTACTATTTATCAGCCCTGTGAACCTAGAAAATTGTTTTACCTTCTCTGAGCCTTATTTTTCTCATTTGGAAAATAAGGATAGTCATATTCACCATAGAAACTTTCATCTCACTGGATTTTTATAAAGAAGAAATAATATAAACATACACTTAGAATAATACCTGACACAAGGTAAGCATTCAAATAATTATTTGCTAATGTTATTACTTTTGGATATGTTCAATGAAAAAAATAAATACTAATCATCATTTAATAACAAGTCAATAATCCTGGAATAAAAAATAAGCTAACTGTTATTTTGGATTTGGGCCCAAACCCCATTCACATGCCCCAAACACTCTGGAGAGCAGCAACCAACATTCCAAAGTTTTAAGTTTTAGTCCTTTTACTTAGGACTCATTTGCCCTTAAAGCACAAATACCACATAAAGTCTTATCAATCATTTATAATGCCCTTATTGAAGTAGTCCCAGACAACACCAGCTGGAAATAATAACTCATATTTGTAAGGCTCTTTACAATTGACAAAGCACTCTCATGTATTCTCATTCCTATAATCCTCAGAATAGTGCAGTGGTTAGGGGAAGCAGGCATGATTATGATTACTACCATTTTAAAGAAGAAATGCTGAGACTCACAGAGTTCAGGTTCTCACAGAAGACATGTCATAGAGTTGAGTTTCATTGTCAATTTTCCTGGCTCCTGGGCACAAGCTCTTTTTACTCTACCATGTTTATGTAACTTATGAAACTTTCTAGATGCAATATAAGGTTTAGAATCAAGATTTACTGAATCTGTACCCAGCTCAGTCACTTGCTGATTAATCTTTTTTTTCAAATCATATAATATTTTATTGCAATACTGTCAATCTATTTGCATTAAGTATTATAGGAATATTTAAAGGACCAGACAGTGGGGGAAAGTTCATTAAAGAACCACAGCAATTATTTTCGATGGTTCAAATTCAGTAGGCAATTTTCTAACTGCCACTATGAAAGAAAAAAGGTTAGAACAGTTTGTTATCAAAAGTAGACTTGCTGATTAATCTTGGGAATGACATTACCTACCGTGTATTTTAATTTTGTCACTCGTGAAACAGGGCTGATAGTAGTTAATTGAATAGAGCTTTTGGGAGATCAAATGAGATCATTCACTTACAGCAATTAGCAAATGAATAGTAGCCATCAACACTAACATTATTATGTAATCATAATCTGTGATAGAGGAAATCTGAGGTAGCATCATTGGGTTTATAAACGAGAATCACAGGGCATTGTATAGTCAGCAGAGGAAAACAGCTTCCTGTGACTAGATGGTGGAGGAACTGAAGAAAGACTTCAAAACGATGTTGGAGACTGGCCCTGGAGGGGTCATCCTAGGAGATGAATGGATGGGAGAAGGTAGAAGCAAGGCAGGCTTTGAATTCTTTTTTCAGGTTATTAAGTTTGTCAAGAGCCCTTGACATCTGGCTGAACATTGTCTGACAAGTTGTATTAATCAGTGTTCTCCACAGTAGCAGAATATATATAGGTATGTGTGTGTGTGTATATATATATACACACACATATATATGTATATACACACATATATATACATATATATACATGTATAAAATCAACATTTAATAGCAATTCATAGCCTCATAATTCAGATATATCCCCTATAGATATAAATATATATAATTTAGAACCAAAACTAGTTGAGTTCATGACAATCTTTGTGTGAATGTGTGTGTGTATGTGTGTGTGCGTAGAGAAAGAGGGGTCAGGGAGAGGTAGGCAGCATAGACAGAGAAACAGAGATAATTATGGAGGCTGAGAAGATCAGCAGTAAGCAAGCTGAGATCCCAGAGAGCCAATATGTAGTTTTAGTCTGAAGGCTAGAAAGCAAGACCCAAGAAACCCCAGTTCGGAGAGTCTCAGGTCAGGAAAATATCCTTGCCCCAGCTCAAGCAGTCAACAGGAGGACCCCCCTCTTGCTGAAAGACCAGTTTTTATTCTTTTCAGAACTTCACCTGGTTAAATGAGCCCCATCCCTCCCCACCCCCAACACACACACACACACACACACACACACACACACATACACACACACACCTTAGGGAGGACAATATACTTAGTTTACCAATTCAGATAGATCCATGAGGCATGTTAATCAATATTCAATATTGAATATATAGGAGTAAGTGGGCATACAAAGGAACTTGAATCAAACTGCAGATATCACCTATGCCATATAATGCTCTCCTTGTGTCTCGACAGAGAAATGTGGAAAGTTCCTAGATTAGGGGCTGACCAGCACATATTAAGAACTCAACAAATGTATTTCCTGGCTGGGGGGGGTGTGGTTTAGTGGTAGAGAGCTTGCCTAGACTGTGCAAAGCCTGAGTTTAATCTCCAGTAAATAAATAAATAATGTTATTTCCTTCTACCAATCTTGAACAGAGGAGATACAACTTACTAGCAAGTTGCAGTGGGTAAGAGCATTTATAAATTCTTTGCCCTTTAAAGATATAGAGCACATAGGAGATGGATTGGATCTACCCCTATATTTTATAGGTGCCTAAGACCCAATGAGTCACAGTAATTTACATAGCCTGAAAAAATAGATTCTACAACTCAGGCCCCTGAATCCCTCCCTGGAACCTTTTACCATTATTGTGTGCTACAGCTTCTATTCAGTCTATGGCAAGATAATTCAGTCATTCAACAATATTCATAATTTAGCTGTATGAACAAGTGTTATTTAATAAAATTTAAACCAGCATAAAATTGGGCAGAATAATTAGTAGAGGCTGTCAATGACATATACAAGGCAAGTGGATAAGAAATGGCGTTACTGATTAAGGTGATGATTAAACAGTGTTTTACTGAACTCATAATTGTGGGAGGTACTTTGCTTGGCCTCTGACATAAATGGTCAGATATATCTCAAGGACATCATTTATATGGATGATAAATGTGTAAACAAATAATTGCAACATAATGTGTTTTAAAAATCCATAAGGCGTTAATAAGGACTGTATGAGCGCAGATGACTACAGGAACACTAAGGAGATATTTCTTTCTCTCTGCCTTTTTTTAAAGAAAGAAAGAGGGAGAGAGAGAAAAAGAACCAATTATTGTTAGTTTTTCATTTGGTTTTCATTGCTGGCGTTTGAGTCCATGTTCTCATGCATGCCAGCAAGTGTGATACCACTGAGCCATAGCTCCAGTTCATAGATTATTTCTAAGTCTGTTTTGGGAAGGAAAGTTCAGGGAAGTGACACTAGAAGTATGCTATTGGGTAATGGAAGAAGCAACTTCCAGGAAGAAGAAAAAGGATTTACAAAAGCTTAGACAAAGAACAGTCTATGCCATATTAGTCTGTGCCATATCAGTCTATGGCAAGCTAATTCAGATGTTCTTTGGGAAATGGAAGATGACAATATTACTGGAATTTGGGGTATGAGTTAGATTGTGTTGGGCAAAGATGGGAAAGGTAGGTAAAGGTCAGGTCATAGGAATATTGGCTACTCAAGCTTTGAGTTTAGGTTTTATAGTGTACAAAATGAAAAACCTCAAAAAAATTTGAGCAGAGAATAACCAGAGATGATTGGAATTTTCCCCTTTATTTTTGTTGGGATTTCCCAATATTTCTACAATGCACATGGATTACTGGGATCATCAGAGGAAGTATGTTGTTCAAAAGAAAACAGGGCCATCCTAGCATGATTATGGAGGGTGGCCCCTCGAGATAGGAATGGGAACAGGAAGTCAAGTTAGCAGGACATGCTGCAGTTCCCCAGAGGCAGATTGTTGGGAAAAGGAGCCAAAACTGAAGATGGAGGGAAGGAACCTGGAAGGGAGAGACTGAAGTGGGCTAGGACTGAGTGAATGTTGGAGGGAAGAGAAGAAGGGGTCCAGTATGACCCCGGGAGTCTGCTGGCCTGAGAGTAAAGCGTCAAGCTGCCTTTTCTGATTTCTTTATTTTCAGCTAGTCTGAGAACACACTTGGGACAAAGACTTCTGTGTCCTGGAGAGTCTCTGACCATGACCCATCCAGAACCCTGCTCCTCTCTGGCTATCTGCTGGTGGACTTGAAGGCTGAATATCACTGGAATGTGATGAGCTCGGATTAGAGTCATTGGATGAAATACAGGATACAGAATCAAGTTTGGATTTCTGATTAATAATGAATAATTAAAAATATAGGATATCCTATAAAATATTTGAGATAATCTTATACCAAAATAACTGACTGTTTATATGAAATTTAAAATTAACTTGGCATCCTGTATTTTTATTTGGTAAATCTGATGTGTGTATGTGTGTGTGTGTGTGTGTATGTGTGTGTAAGTACAGTAGATAACAAGAACAAAGAGTTGTAGGGAAATAACGATATACACACACACACACACACACACAAACACACACACACAAATAATTGACAGATCTTAAGGAAATTCCTTTCTCACAAAGGGTTCAGGAAGGCACAAGACACAAAACCAAGCCATGTTATGGAAGATGATGGAATGGGGTGAATTCAAAGAGATCCTTCTTGAAGTCACTAGCTCCCCCTCTATGGAATCCCCTGATTTCACAAAGATATGATCTGATAGTTGGTATCACATCAGATAGAATGTATTTATAGAGAGACTACACTGATCTGGGAACAAGCCTTCCTGACCCACATGAGCAGTAAGTAGAGGACATTATTTAGTGCATGTGTTTTGTGATCAAATGGTTCAGGTTCAAATTCTACTTACATGGCCTTGAACAAATTTCTTACCCTTTTAATCTATTTCTTATATGCAAAATGAAAATAATAAAACGTATCTCAGAGAATCTTTTCAAAATTAAAAGGAAAGATGTGCGTGCAATGACTTGAGTCTATTAATAAGACTGCTACTATTATTTTCACATAATAATAGAAACTTACCTTCAGAATCCAGTTTCATTGTTTCACATTCTCTTTTTTAAAAAATCATATCTTCACGGTTGCTCTATAACATAGTGTGGGGCCAGTTTGATTGTTTCCACAATACAAACTTAAAAAAAGAAAAACAAGAGGAAGATCAATCAGCTTGACTTAAGTCACAGCAAGGGTGAATGGTTAGTACTTGAACCAGGGCTCCTTTACTAATAAAAATATAAGTATTGTAAGGGAAATGGTATCATCCAAGTATTTTGTCTTGTATTTAGAAATATGAGGGCAATTTTGATTTCTACAGGCTGGAGCATTTAATGTCAGAGGAGCCAGATGCTAACCATTCTATAATATGCAAGACAGTCCTGGCCCCATATCCCACTAGCTCTCCGTTGAAAAACACTGGTATTCCTGCCCATTCATTTTGCCAGTAAAGAAACTGAGGCCCAGAGCTGTCAGATGACGGGTTTTCTATGGCTTTCTCATTGGAGATGATCGAACACTGCTGAGTGAGAGATTTAAAAAGGAGAATGCAGTCCATTTAATAAACTTTCTTCTTCCATTGCTAAACCCAGTGAATGTGGCACCCAAACATGTTGGTGTGGCCATGGGAGAAGAAAAGCAACTCAGTTCCAGTTCTGGATGCTCAGTTGAGCATGTGACAAAAAGCAGCTTCCTTATTTAATGCTGAAAACTCAGCTTCTCAGTGGGAAACAGAAGTTTCTTATCCTACACTCTGTGACTTCCCTCATGCAGATATGACTAGGAGGTAGAAGGAGCCCTCTGAATGTCTCCAAAGGCAGGCACTCATTCAAAGAGAGTCCTACCTCTGGAATTAGGGCTCTCCCAGGTCATGGAGGTCAATGACTACATAAGAACTGTGTCCTGGGTGCCTGATAAGGCCAGCTTGGCTGGGTGGGAATCTGCAGCAACAGCAGGACCTGGTACCCAAGGATGCAGGGTTGACTCAGGATGTGCAGCTCTCAGCTGGAATTCCGATATTTCATAGAAGGGGGAAATAATAAAATGCAACTATCATATTTTCACGATTTTACAACGTGTAATACAAGGTACATGAATAAGCAATTGACGCATTGCCTCATTTAATTCCCCCAGTGATCCAGTGAAGTGTGTTTGAGATCCCATTTGCACCTGAGGAAAGTGAAAGTGAAGAGTAAATGTGAACATACTCCAGACAGAAAGGTGAAAGGTGCAGAAGTGGGATTTGAATTAAAGTCCATCAGATTCCACAGCCACTTTCTTGCTTTCGGGAAGAAACCGAGGACCGAAAAGGACTTATTGTGCTGATGGGACTGGCCCTGACTTCCCACTCCTGTTTTAACTTCCTGATCAGGCGTGGAGACCCAAGGCGGGGCAGTGGAGCAGTCTGGTGTGAAATTGTCCCCTCCCTTGGTATTGTAAAGAGGTTGTCCAAACTTCCTTTACAGCTTTCAGTCCTCCCAAAGTAGCTGCAAAGAGAACTAGAGGTGAATATTAAAAGCCCCAGGTTGGAGCACTTGCTTCCCTCAACCCCAGTCCTTCCCACAAACTTCAAAGCGAAAGGAAGTTCCTGCAGGAGGGGGAGGAGGTGTAAATTTTTCCCGCGGCTCCTCCGAGTTGTGAACAATTGCAGATCCTGCGCCCCAGCGCCCTGCAGGTGTCCGCGTCCCGGCTGCGCCGCCCTCCCCGCGCCCCCTCCCGCCTGCTTCGGCTTTCATGTGGATCAAGGCTGAGAAGATGACAAGCCTTCTGACGGATAGATACGCGGAGACTTCGCTGGTGATTTATTGGCTTTCTGCACCTGACGAGAACCACTAGGCCTATCTGAGGAGGGAAATATACGGCCTTTCCCGACTCCAAGTGGCAGCACCGGAGCGAGCATATGATGTCAAGCTGGGCAGGGGAAAGCAGCTCCGCGCACCGGCCTGTGTTTTGTAAGCGGGCCCAGGTCATAAAAGTGTCAGCAAGCGATATATTTCTTGTGGGGGATCCTCTCTAGGCTCGCGCCAGCGCCTTCTCTCTAGTGGCTGGCAGCCGAGCTGGCTGAGGGTGTCACAGATACCTTAGCCCAGGCTGATGAAGGCTGTGTCTCGAAGTTGCAGTCCCTCTGCACGGTCCAGGGCTGGGTGCTGGGTGGGGACTGGCAGCATCCACCAGGAAGTCTGATTCTTAGGCCAGCCTGTAATCTCTCACATGGCATCTGGTCCAGGGCACAGTGCAAGGCAGGGGCTAATTTCTCAAAACCTGAATGAGTTAATTCCCATCAGATGGAAATTTATTACTTAAGAGATGGGGTATTGTGGGTGAATAACTTCATCCTTCTGCATCTGCTTTCTCATCTATAAAATGGGAGTGATAACAATATGCGCTGAATGAGGTGGTGTGATTTATGCAGTAAAGTTCTGCCCCTGCTCTGAAGGATGAAGTTACTAGGAAGTGGCTGAAAAAGAGACAGGAAGGACCAGTGTGTTGGACCACAGAAAATTAGAGTTGAAGGTGAAGCCAGGAACCCAGAGGCTGCATTTCACCTTTTATGCTATACAATAGCAAGGCACTTAGAGTTCTCCTGTAGAAGATGATTGTGCCTGTTCATGAATAAAGCAGTGTTAATCCATCTGTACTCTACAATATTTCTTGTGCATGCCTGTATTTCTGGGTCACCCCATCAATACACACTCATGTACTGTGTGTATCCTGTTCTCTAACTGCCCCATCCCCCAATTTGCCACACTATTAGAAAAAGATCAAATCTGCTTTCTCTTATGTTTAGAAAAAGAGGCTCCAAATCATCCAGAAGAATTAATTTTTTCCTGGGGAACAAATGGAATTTAACAGTGCTTCTGGGTTACGTAAATATGAGGCCTACCATGTACTGATGAGAGAGAGATGAAAACTTTCTGTTACCAGAGAAAGGTTGTAAGTCCCTAACGCCTCTGGCATGCCAAGCTAATCCCTGAGCAAGAGTGGCATCGGTTTGTAAAAGAAGGCCAGAACATTCTGAGAGAGAAGATGTGAAGGTTGACAGCTCCTATTTCCCAAGATTTGAAAACAGACCTGAAAGGGTCTCCTTGGGTACTTTCAGCCAAGATCCAGGGACAGAGAGGGACAATTAGGCCACAGAAATAAAATTAACTAAAGGAGAAGGGAAACTTGGATTCACAACCCCTGCTCAATGCAAAAGCCAATAGAATAGGGAGACTGTCTGTTGTGAATGTGGTATGTGGTGTGGCTGGTGCTATTTGATTCTCCAAAACTACCTCCTTTGGCACAGGGTTGCATTTGGGGAGAACAGACTGAACATGAGAATCTGACTTAAAATCCCAATAGCCAGGAAAGGCGTATGAAACAGTACCACCCAGCATGTTTCTCCATCCAGACCCTAGTATGAGTTTCTTAACTGCACAGAATCAGTGTTCAAAAATATCACCCAGGGATGATGAGATGAGAGGCAGTAGTCACCTAATCATACACTGGATCTTATACTTTTACACTTTCAGGCCTTAGTGTTCCCAGGATATTCACTGTAAGGACAGGGATATAAAAGAGGACACTGGACAAGTGGAGTGGACTTTGAAAAGTAAAAGAGATTAAACTGCATTTATTCCCCAAAGTGCTGAAAAAGGTTTTGATTTTGATGACTTCCACTGCTTTTATCAAGAATTATTCTGTCTTGAGTTAGAGACTAGTCTTCGTGCTGAGCCCACAATGCTTAAGAAGTATTAGTTGCTTATTGTTTCCTAGAACTCAATCCCACCATGATATTCGGAAATGGATGAACTTTACATTTTGTTTGCAATAACTTTTTAAAGGTCTCCTTTGAGACTGTGCTTCACTCTTGTCTCTCACTGTCCTTCTTTTTCATCTCCTGCCCTGGATCTTTTATGGGTAAATGTTCTGTGGATGACCTCACATATGTGTTCAATGAGAGAAGTGGTGGAAGCAGATAAGAACACACACACACACACACACACACACACACACACAGAGCAATAATAAAATCTACATTATGAAGTAGATATTCATAAAATGTGCTTCTAGTTCTGCATCAGACTAATCTGCCATCCTTCACAACCATCCAACCTCACTACATGTATAGCCATAAGCAGGGCAGGACCAGCCCCTGCTCCTCTATGACAAGAGGGGGCCTTCTCCAAAGAGCCCAATTCCTATGCCTGGGCTCATGGTCTGGAGAACGTGAATACAGGCTGAATTTCTGCCCCCTCTAATTCCCTCTGCTGGGCTTCCTTGTGCGGAGGTTCGCCTGCATAACCTCATGGGAGGCCCAGCCCTCATGCTGCTCTTCTGGGATCTGCCTACCCCTCCCTGCCCTTTAATGAGCCTCGTAGTAGACACCTGGCATCCAGAGCTGTGGAAATCCCAGCTCTGCCATTTATAGTCTGCATAATTGGGATTCATCAGTTAATCTGTGTTACTTTCCCCTTTTATAAAACAGGGATAGGCCTGCTTCTCTCAGAGGACTTTTATGGGGGAGTAAAGTGATCCCCAATGAGCACTAGAGTAGATGCTCTAGGCCCATGCCCTCATGTATCTAATGACAGTCTCTCTTATAAGATTGAGGATTAGGAGATAATTCTAATTCTTTGAGTTAGAAGGGTGTTTGGAAATACCTGTGTCCATCCTTGTCTTTAAAGTGAGTGAAGAGTGATTAGACAACAGATGGTCAGTCTGTGACAATAGCAGGGTTTTTATTCAGGGGCCCAACATGAGCCCTGGAGACTATTGATTCATGTATTCCTCTCAGCCCCTCATCGTGACATCAACCCCTCCTCAAGCAGCAGGGACGGGTCTCGTTCTAGTTCTGAACACTGCACACAGGCTTGTCACTAGGTTGGCCCTCGGTAAAGACTCTTGTGCTGGGTTGAGCTGATCCGAATCAGTGCAGATAGCCACTGTTCCTTCACTGTGCTGCAGTCCCTGAAGCTGTCAGTTTGAAATTTTTCCCCAGATTTATATTTTCAAGAGAGTGTATATGCAGTGACCCCCTCATCTCTGTCCAACCCAACCTTCCTGGACCATGGCATGTACAGTCCAAGAGGATGATCCAGGAGAAGTGTTAGGGCACACTGAGGCCCTCACTTAGCAGCATCCCAACAAGAATGTAAAAATGTCAAAATGAGCTGGGGCTCAGAGAGGAGTAAGGGGAGCAGAGCCTCTTGATGTTTGGTTCGAGAACACAGGCAGCTAAGAGTATGTTTGTGAATCTGGTACCAAGGAACATCCCAGGGCCAGCTAACCAGCCTACCTTTCCAGAGGCACCAAACTTCCCCTACCTACAACAACAAGGTCACACAGCAGGATGTTTATGAACTCTCCAGTGAACCTGACTTGGTGTAGCCAAAGGTGATGTAGGATTGTGCAAGGAGCTCAATGTCTCTAGGTTTTATTCTTCATCTATTTATCTACCAAAAAGTCCTGAAAGAACCACAGAAATATGTATGTTCTTATATTATAAAAGTGAATATATATGGCTTCATTTCATCCCCAGTGGAATTTTTATATGTTGATGCAAATATAATGAGTCCTAAAGATTTGTTTCATTTGTGCATACTTTTCAGGTCTATATCTGTGGTAAAAATAAATAAGTACATAAAAAGGTTTTTGAGATTTATAACAAATGCATGTAAATGACCTGAATTTTAGGTATTCTGCAAATCGCTGTTTAGAGTTGACGCAAACTTACCCCAATTTTGACTAAGATCTGAACTCAGTAAATGAGGAGAGTCTCAGCTCTTAGCTCGGATAAGACCCCATAAAGGTGAGGACCTTGCATTTGTCCTGGGTTTCTAAAGTAATTGTGGAACTAAAGGATCTGGACTTTTATCCTTCTTTGCTTTCTATATATCCTATCTGATATTTCAGACATTTTCCACTGGTGGAAAGAATAAAAAATCTTTAAAAAGTCAAAATAACTTTTTAATAAGAAGGCCAGTCTATAGATTGGCTCTTGAAGAAGAATTCAGGAAATGTGATTGTACATCTTATTTGACCATTGCTTCACTACTTGGAAATGGGAAAATCTTTTATATGAGGTGAAATATTTTTCTGTAATGGTCCAAACTGTAAACAATTTAGGATTTGTACGCCACACAGTCTCTGTCTCAACTACTTAGTTCTGTTGGTATAGCATACAAGCAGCTATAAACAATTCTATGAAGAATGCATGTGGCTGTGTTCCAATAAAATTTTATTTATAAAAATAGGCAGGAGAACATATTTGCCCATAGGCTATAGATAGTTTGCTGATCCCTACTTCATACCATCTGTGCCTCTGATATTAAAAGCTGTCCTTAGGACTGGAACTAGCTGCAATGAAACATCCACCCTAGTGAGTATGCTGATGGTGTCTGACTTGGAGGGAAGGTCAGCAGCATCTGAGCATCTTAGAACATCTTGTTCTCGCTCTCTGGTTAGTCCTGTCAAAGCTGCATGCCTGATGCCTAAACCAGGCCTGGAACTGAGAACAAATGGTCTCTGAATAGATAGAAGAGGCACTTCAGGGTCTTCTATGACGTCTCCATCACTTTTGTCTGAAAAGGAAGTCTAGCTTGAGGGCTGGTCAGGCAGACAGATTTCCACTTTGCTACATATTTCCAACATTACTTATCTGCCATGACTTGCCACCTGTGATTTGACATGTTCTACACACATGGACATGTTGTACACATTAAGACATGCTTCCTGCATTAGGAGGTTTTCCCATATTGAGGGTATTTTCCTGGAAAGGAACTGAAGAATGAATTGAGGCACATAGGTTGACCTCAAAATCCATGAGTCTAGAGAAGCTTGAGGATGTTTTCTTCCCTTCAAGGGTCTACCCTTATCCTACAGGGCAGCAACATTTATAATGAGAGCCTGGGGCAGGCTATGAAAAGGCCTGCTGTCTGTACAGTGGGTAACTATAGTCTTCCTGATCGAGGAAGGATGATGCTATGGCCTAAGCCTGCCTTTCTCCTTCCCCTTCCACATGGAGAGAGGCTGTGGGTTGTAGCTCACAGCTCACCTGGAAGGCCTCCAGTTGCTAAAGAGCTGGATGGAGACTTTGAGACAACCTGATGGATCATCTCATAAACAGAGCCCGCAGGAAGGAAAAGAAAATTATGCCAGCAGAATGCACTTATGAGAAATAGATACGTGTGGTGCAGGGAGAAATGCTTTGATATTAAAATTTTTTGTAACTTAAAAAGGCATGAAAAATGATACCGACCACTAACTAATCAACATTCCTTTGTGAATGCAGCTTCAGTTCCTAACCAAAAACACATCCCTGCTATTGTCTTGTCTGGATCCAGATGCAAACATGATTAATTAAGTTTTGAGGGAGGAGAGGAAGGGGGATGGGTGGGATGAATGGCTTTCTGAGGATCCTTTTTATACACAGGCCTGGGGAGAATCTCTACAGCTGGGTGCTTTTTTTCTCCCACAAGGCAGGCTTGCATTCTGAGCACAGACAGACACACAGGGCGCAGCTGAGTGACCTCAGGGTGAGGCAGAGAAGGGTTTAACGGGCAGTATGGAGAGGTTCTGAGTACCTTCCACTGTGCTGACCAGCGCAGCCTGCAGAGTAGGGAAAGCACCCCAGATGTCTTGTTGGGAGAACTGGCTCTGCTCTCCACACTGCTACCCAGCAGTCTGGGACCTTGGATAAGCTGCCTTGATTCCTGCACTTGTAAAGTGGAAAGTTGGATTAAAGGTTCTTTGATAAACCTCTTTAATTTCTAGCTTTTTATTCAGGTCCCTGAGGTCTCTCACAGGTAGAAGGTGTTTATAGATTATTACCAGGCATGGTGGCAAAGGAGCCTGGTGATGGTGGTGTCAAGAACCATTCTGGGTGAGCATCTTTGGTGCAAGTGGCTGCAATACAGAGTCCCAAGAAGCATGACAGCGACAGCACACCTTCTTGCTGAGACCTGCTTTACCACAGTAATCCCAGAGACTAGGATTGGGATATCTAACTGCTCTGTACCTCAGTGTCGCAGTTAGGGAGCAAAGTCACCTGGCCCAGCTTACCCTGGAGAATCAGGGAACTGAGCAGTGCTCTGCTCTCCTGCTAGTTGGTCAGAGGAGACAGTGGCACAATGATGTCTTTTCCAGGTGTCTGCTTCACTTATGAGTGATGGGTTATTGAAGTAAACTTTAATTGAGTGTTTAAGGCTGGTCTGGAGTAATTGTACTTAGATCATCCATCGTCCTAACCATTAGGCAATTGTGCAAACCTCATTTGGGCCTCATTGACTTCCTTTGTAAAATGGGAATTTGCACAACTCATGAGATTGTTGTGCAGTTTCAAAAAAGTTAAAATTTATAGAATGCTTCTTGGGAGGCTGGAGCAGGAAGATTGTAAGTTTGAGGCCAGCCTGGGAAACTTAGTGAGACCCTGTCTTAACCATTAAAAACATAAGCCCAACATGGTAGTTCTTGCCTACAATCCCAGCAACTAAGGTGGCTGAGACAGGAGGATCATAGGTTCAAAGCAAGCCTCAGCAACTTAGTGAGTCCCTAAGCAACTTAGTGAGATCCTATCTCTAAATAAAATATAAAAAGGGCTGGGGATGTGGCCCAGTGGTTAAATGCTCCTGAGTTCAATCTCTGGTATCAAGTAATGATGAATAAAAATAATAGTAATTCAAAAATACTAACAAAGATCCCAGGGTTCCATCCCAGTATGTATTGCTTACAATTCGCCAAGTGCTAAATGAGTGATAGTGTTGTTACTAAGGGCTCCTCTCCAGTTTTGGGGCCTAACAAATGTCACCGTAGTATGCATAGCATTGTCTTCTCCCAGAGGGGAGTGAGTGGAGCTGCTCAAACTTTTACTGAACAAACAGATTGATTCATTTGACAGACATCATTTAGTGATGCACCAGACTCTTTAGCTAGACTTTGGGGAGACTATGTTATGTGGTGCTTCCAGCTTGGCAGAGAGCTGAGCTCACCAGAAGAGCACACAAATGGGTGTCTTGTCTTCCCTGAATGGTGAGCAGGAGCAGACTTGTGCATGGATGGAAGAGTTTTACAAGGCCAGATGGACTCCAGGATGGTGCCTGTGCCAGGAGCTTCTCATCAGAATTTAAAACCTTAGTGTGGTGATTTGAACCAGAGCCAAGAGTAGGGGTTAGTGAGCTATATTATTGGGGATTTTTCTTTCTCCTTCTGCAACCATCTGATTCTACTAGTGTTTAGTCTCTCTTGATGTCAGCTGTGAATGGCCAATTTTTTTTAGAAGACTAGCCACACCCTTTCAAACACTGGAACAATGAATTGCCCACTTCAAGTTCCATAATATTTCTCAATTCCAGAGGAATGAAAATGAATTTTACATGTGAGTTATTTCTTCCCTGACAGCCTCTATGAAGTATTCAGTATTCTCTTACTTAGCTGGGAAATCACTTTAAAAATATCATTTCTAATCCATCTTCCTGATTTCAAGAGGGAGTTTGTTATTCCCATTTCCCAGATGGAATAACTGAGAGTCAGGAGACAGCTTGTTAGGGGAACCACAGAACAATCTGGTGGTGGGGCCAAGAATCAGTTCGTATTTCCTGCCTCACAATCCATTGCAACCTGGGAATGACCTTTCTGGGCAATATTAGAAGCATGAACACATGAAATAGAGAATTTGGATTGCAATCCTCTGGACGAAGTCCAGGGCACTAAGATGAGTGTGCTGCTATTGTGAATTGTATTCTTAGAGTTATTTACTGTTTTGAATGTAATTTAAGGTGAAGCAGATCTTCCATGGAGCCTCCAAGCTAATCCCAACCTCATGGACAATGAGTTTCAACTCATGTCAGCAAAGATTTAACCCCTACAATGTGCACGGAACTGCTCTTATGGATGTTTTATAAGGGAACCAAGATGAGAAGGAATTTCCCTTGGAAGAACAGCATAGAGATGGATATAGAGATGAAATTTTGGCTCTGCAGAACCAGCCAGGCAGTTGCATGTCCCACGTCCCAGGCTTCAGCTGACTTATCGGACTCAGCTGCCAGGGTCCTTCTCTGCTCATTCTAGGATGGTTTTCTTCAGTGAGGTTGGCAATTTTTTTTTTTCTGCAAAGGTCTTGTAAAACAAGATGTTTGGGTGCTTAACATTTGGTCTTCATTCACATATTCTCTTTGTTGCTGTTGTGTTTTATTTTTATTTTAGCTACCTTTACAAAATGTAAAAACCATGCTTAGTTCACAGACTAAGCTTTCTGATCCCTGGTGTAAAGAATGAACAGATTTGGATTTAGAAATGAATTCAGGATGAGGCTGGGACATCAGAAGGTTGTTTTCAGGTCTTGCATCGAGGCTATGTGTCACTACTGACTGCTGTGCATTGGCAAATGATATTGACTTCTGAAGCGTTGTTGCTTCTTTTTAACCTTGCAATAGCACAATCAGCATATGTCCCTAATAAAAAATGTAGTTTTGTTCTGGTTCTTTGTACAATTCATTTATGAAGACTTTCAGACACACTAATGAACATGAATAATTTATGTTATTATAAAGTTGATCTACCTTAACATTTAGTAAACAATTTTAATAATTCCACAAATAATAAACACAAATTACCAAACTTTTTTTCACTTTTATGATATATGTAATGATACATTTTTTAAAAAATCAAACATTAAAATCACCGAAGGTGGTGTTCCCAGGCCTAATTTCCCAAGAACCAGGGTTAATAATCTACATATTTTTATTGTGTGGATATTTGTTCAGCAGAAATAGTAAGCCTTTGTCTTTATGCTTACTGAACAAGACTTCCTTGGTTAGCTGGAAGAATGGATTCTCAGGAAGTAGAGTAAAGATTGAGATTAATAATTCCCAATTTCTTTCTACATCAAGAATGACCTTAGGTCCCCAGATACTCTTTCCTTAAAATGCAGCACAATTTAGCAGATGTCAAAGAGGTACTAGGCAGCTACACTACAACTTGCATATCCTTCAAAAACCAAGAATGATTTTATTGCTGTTTTCTAGGAATTTACAATTTAATAGGACGAGAGAATAACTGATTTGGTTTCAATTAAAACCATGGAATATTACACAGCAATTAGAAACAATGACCTTGCAGCCTTTGAGGGTAAATGGATGGTTATGGAAGAGATCATGATGAGTAAAATCAGTTTAACCCAGAGATCTAAGGGTCGATTGTCTCCACTCATAGGTGGAGGTGGGGACTAGACCCTGGACAGTGAGAAAGCTGGTCTAGTAACATGAGTTAAATCCA
>PVKS010024837.1:0-30595 GCA_004027875.1 Aplodontia rufa | reverse complement strand
GGGATCTAATTAGTTACGGGCAGGCTGGGGTTAGCGATGAAATCTATGTGTCTGCTCAGACCCGCTGGCTCTTTAATGCGGTTTGCTGCCCAGTCTCTGTAGGTGGTGCGGGATTGTGACCAATGAGCTCACGGAACTAAGAGTCTCCAATGTTCCTGCCTGTGCAGGGAAAAAAGTTCCCCTAGTTCCGACAGCTGATGGGAAATGTAGTTCTGTGGTTTGTAATGGCGTTGAACTACCGTGCACCCCAGGGGGCCGTCCTCAAACACGGCTATAACCCCTCACAGGGTATGAGTTTGGCGGGGGTCTAATTAGTTACAGACAGGGTGGGTTTAGCGATGGAATCTATGTTTCCGATCAGACCCGTTGGATCGGCGGCTGCCGTTTGTATTCCCGTCCGTGGAGCCGGTCGGGAATGTGACCAGCGTACTGTTCCCGGTCTTGTTAGAACAGCCAGAAACTTGCTCTTTCCAAACTCGTAGGAATGCTACACCGAGCAAGGAGCTGCACCAGTAATCCTTGGGGGGGGAGGGCAGACAGAACTCTTTCTGGCAGACTGTCCGCAGTGGCGGGCTTATGTGCCCGTGGCGGGAGGGGGAAAACCCCCGTTACTTTTTTTTTTTTAATTTTTTTTTCTTTTTCCCTTCTCGCGAAACTCCTAAGACTCGGTTCCTTATTAAAAAGCTTCACAAACTAGTAGTAGACAATCATATATAGTTTACCCTGAACGCACCTTGGAAAATTGCTGATGCAGTGGATTTTTCCCAGTCAGAGTCAGAGCCCCAGCGAATGCTGTCACGCTTCAAGACGCCATCTTCTGAGCCCTAAGGTCAACATTTAAGATCATGTGCATCTTACATCCCATGAAATACTGCAGTCACGGGAATAAGGCATGATGTGCTTTTTATGTATCACTACCTACGTACTATCATTAATAGGTTTCTGCATATTCTCTGCTATCACGGTATTTGGAACACCCATTTTCCTCCCAACTCCAATAAGCTGCCCATTTTAGGACCATTGGCAGGCACAGAGGTGCACATGGCCAGGCCCACATTTTGTACATGAGAAATTGGGGCAGACACAGCCTGTGACCCAATTGCTTGCCACCTTGCCATAATTTTATGGCAACCCCACGTCTTTATCTACCTTTTGCTGACTGAGAGTATTTTTTCAATTAGAAAATAAATATATTAGAATCAAAAATAACCTTTCTAGGGGCTGAAGCAGTAGCTTAGCAATTATGGCACTTGCCTGGCATACACGAGGACGTGGGTTCGAACCCCAGAACCACATACACAGTGAAGTGTGGGAGTAAAGAAAGCTACATGAAAAACTAAATAAAATCAATTCTCTCTCTCTCTCTATTAAAAAAAAAAACTTTTCTAGATTGTGCCATTATTAGTTGCTTCTATGTGTGCACTTGCATTTCTTTCAGGTTTTAATTCTCAAGGAAATAGTAGAACATATATAGAAAGCCTTCTATTTTTTTTTCTGAAGCACTCTAAATGTTTCCTGTCTGATTATTTTGAACCTTCCTGTCTACGGTCCTCTAGCTGAAGAAACACAGTTTTACAATGAGTACTTATTTGTTTATAAGCTTTATATTCATGGCAGCAAATACATTTCAACTAAAAATGCACTTTAATGCCTGCTGACAATAAAATTGAAACTTCTTCTCTAAGTTGGATGTCCCCAAAACCTTGAAAAGAAAACCAATAAAAGTGGTCTTGCATCCTGTGTCCTATTTCTTTGGAGAATAAAAGGAATGCAAATTAAGTCAATGACACCATAGGCAAATTTTTTTAATGGATCATCATCAAAGAGAACATAAAACCCTATGTTCTTCAAAAACGTATTACTTTTTTTCTATTTGTAATCTGGAAGAAATCAGTAACTGGAGACCTTGCTTGGCCATTTTAAGCAGCATTTGCTACTCAATGAAACCTGGAAACATAATTTATCCCACAGGGTTCTTTTAACCTTTACCGTATTATCAGAGAACAGTATGCTTAAAAAAAAATTGTCTGTTGATCTTGTTACCTCTTTATTTCTACACCCCTCCTCGTTAGCTTTCTTTCCTAAATGGAATTCAAAGGCCTCCTATGATATTCATCTGATTGCTTTCCCCTCTACTTCCTTGCCCCCACTTGGACCTTTGTACTTTCTGCAAACTCCAGTGCTAGTCAGATCCAACTCTGCCAACACACAGTGTGGCTACATTTATGGTTTCTGGTCATTGAAATGGGTGGCAGAAGTGATGCAGACCACCCCAGGCCTGACTCCTGAAAAATCTGTATAACTGCCCATGTCCTTTTCTTTCCTCTGATGAATCCAAGAAGAAGTTTCAGGGGAGTTGAAAGTCGGGGAGTGGGGAACATACGGTTGGAGATGCTTGATGGATAGTCTCTGTGGTGCAGATCCCTCTCCTGCTAAACCTCTTTGGAATATGACAAGGAAGAAGACGAAAAGCCTTTAATTAGCCCTCAGATCTGAGGGTGTTTGCTAGAGTCCTCTGCCCATTCTGTTGAACACTATTTCCACAGACAAGGGGTCCTCAAATGTCTTGTAAGCCACATGTCCCAAGCCTGCCTACCCTTCCAGTCTCCTAAGTTATTCTTTCATAGCTTCTCCCTCTTCAGATCTCCAACACACCTCTGCCATACTCTGTCAACATCTTGCTCCTATTTGCCAGAGAAAGGAGGCATAATCGTAGTTCGTCACTCAAGAGCTCCGGCCTTGTCTCTCTATACTCCTTTAGGAGGTCCAATACAGTCTCACAGCTTCCATTGCAGTCTGTATACTGACGCATCCCACATTTACATGCCATCCAGACTTCTTTCCTGAGCTCTTTTTATTCAACTCTCTACTTGATATGTTTATTTGATTTTTGTGGATACTTGAAACTAAACTTATTTCCCTACCGCTATCCTCTTCCCCATACAACCTTCCTCCTTGGTTGATGAAACTTCCACCTTTTAGACTCTTTTAAGCTAAATGCTTTGTGGTCACCCTTTAACTTCTCTTTGTCTCACACCTCACTTTCAGTCTGTCAGGAAACCCTATTGGTTTGACTTTCTGTGGATTAGATCACTGTTTACACGTCCACCAATAGCACCCTGATCACAGTTAGAATCACTTGGTGCATGGATTATTTTAATGACCCCAGAACAGGATTCCTGCATTCTTCCTTGACTCACTAGTACCTACACTCCAAATTACAGCCAGAGTGATCATGTTATTGCATAAATCAGTTATCACATTCCTTTGTTCAAAGCCCTAGGATGACTCCATTTTCTTCAGAATATATAAAAGGACCATGTCTCTGTCATCTATTGTAACTGGGGACTCTGGCAGTCCTAACAGACTGAATTCA
The DNA here is from genome assembly GCA_004027875.1 of Aplodontia rufa. Lineage (NCBI taxonomy): Eukaryota > Metazoa > Chordata > Mammalia > Rodentia > Aplodontiidae > Aplodontia > Aplodontia rufa. Next base: position 27,219 of record PVKS010024837.1, on the reverse strand, counting down.
GATGCTTGCCTGCATAGAGAGTCTAATTAACAAAAAAGAAAGATCGTTAAAAAAGAGGTGAATTTAATGGCAGTTTGGCCAAAACCAGGAAGGGAGCAATTTTCTGTCTGCTTTCCCCAACTGCACAATAGTGTTGCAATTCTTAGGAGAGATCATTTGTGTAGAACAAAAATTTAAAAATAAAATGTCTGTGTATATTCAGACAGGCTGTGGGCCTGTGAACAGAAAGGTATGCTGTAAGGTTTCTATTGGTGCCAGGACTGGTTGGGGGATAATTCCTGCTTCCAGGGCAAGACTATTGCCTGTAGGAAGCTGGGATGGAGAAATAACTAAAGGAAGAAGTTAGCAGAACAATGGCTAGGTTTTCTTTTAATTTTTCGATTTTAATACACTCTACTTTCTCTTCAGATCATATAAATCACCTTTTGATACATTTTCCAATTTTAAAGAAGCAGCTGTTACAGTATGACAATAGAATTCTAAGATACAACCTACAGAAACCAGCTAGGGTTTCTGTTGTAGAGCACTAGCTGGCATGAGGGAGACCCTACATTCAATATCTGGTACGGGGAAAAAAAAGCACCTGGCTGGCGATGTCAAACCACAAATTATGTAGCAATCAGCCCAGAATTTCAGGACTTGGGCAAAGACTGAGAGACTCCTTTTTTTTTTTTAAACTTCACCTCCAATTGTGGACCTACGTAAGAGCCAAAAGTGTCCCCATGCTAGGTAGCCCACCTCAAGCCTCCCCATATTCCTATGAGACCATATCTGAAGCGTCTTTGTTTTCTCTACCATAAAGCTTTCCCACTCCCCTGCCTGCCTTTGAATCTGCAAGTGACGGTGGCCTACTCCTTTGCTGCAAAACAAGCCTTGAATGTACATATAGCCTTTGCTTATTCTCAGTTGGGTCACCTTTGATTATTTTCACAAAAGTAACACCCCAGATCTTTGACCCTCCAGACCCACACCGGTCAAGTGTTAGGTTACTACTCTGACCTCAGTTCCAATGCCTCTCCTCCTGCTCTCTCAACAGTCACATCGACTCCAGGGTCTTCCTTGGTCCACACAGGGCACGCTCCAGCCCTTGAATGTTTGTGCTGGCTTGTGATTTGGCCTAGAAAGCGTCTTCTACACCCCGTATGTCTACATGATTCACTCCTACCTTCCTTCAAGTTTCTGCTCAAAAGTCACTTTCTCAATGGGATCTTCCTAAATATCCTTCCTCCACTCATACATGTAAAGTATTATTCTCTATCTATTCCCTTTCCGATTGTTGTCCTCACATGTTTTTTTTTTTTTATTTTGTTTTGTGTCTATACCTCTTAGACTGTGAGGGTCAAAGGATGTAGTCTTTTTATCTATTACTATACCCTAGTGGTTAGAAAAATAAAAAAAACCCAGCTATTTCCATTTTCTAGACACTACACTTTCTTCAATATCTGAAAAATTTATTAGTGTCATTTGAACTATTCCAGAATACCCTGGTCTATTTTTATGATGTGTGGATGTAATGTCATTATTCATATATCAAGTTTCCATAGGGAAAAATGAAGATTACAAATGATTTGTAACTACTTCATATCATAGCCTACTGGTTGAATATGAGGCATTGTTTTTTTTGGTTTCACAGCATACAAAGTGATTTTTATGAGGATATTCAACATCTTGTATATAGTAAGTTTGTGTGGAGAAATATTTTGACATATAATACTTTAAGCTAGAGGTTTGCAAGCGGCCATGCACATGAGAGTCACCTGAGGATCTATTAAAGCACATTTCTGGCTCGTCCATAATTTCTGATTTAGGGGGTTTGGGATGAAATCTAAGAATGTGACTTTCCAGGTTTCCAGGGTCATGCCTGCTGTCCCTGTTCCAAGGATCAGACTTTGAGAATCATTGTTTAAGGCTTTGTACTGAAAGAGTGATCCTTAGACCAGTGGTATTGGTATTATAAGCTGGATTCATGTAAGAAAGTAAGTCAGAGCCTTTACTCCAAAGCTATTTAATTAGAATTTGAATTCTTAACAAGAATCATCTACATTGTCTGGGTGATTCCTATGCACATTAGTTTGAAAATCATTAAGATTCTAAAATATAGAAGGTACGTAGTATAAAATGATCTCTCTCAGGCTAAGCAAAGTCCTCTATTGCCTAGTATAAAGAATGTTGAGTACTGTTAAGTACTATAAGTGTATATTACCTGAAATATATAACAATGTTTTCATATAATTATATGTATATAGTTTGTTCATAGTTATAAATACAAATTACCCTTTGAAAAGATAATTTATTGTAGACTGAGAAGCTTAGAATCACTGAAAGCACTACTAGCAGTCTGGGTGATAGACCACTCAGGAAGGTGGCAGAGCAGCAGCCAGCCTCTGCCAACACCTGCCCACACCTGAGCTGATAAATGGTCCAAGATGGAGAAGCCAACAAGGACATTTCCAACATCTCCAGTACTCTACACCTTGAGGAATATAAAAGACACATGCATAGATAACATCTGTTATCCATGTTCTTATCTTCATGGAAGGTTTTAACAATGGCAGGTCTGTCAGTAGGAGAATGTATTAAGTTAAAGAATAGTTCTAGACAATATGGTTAACTTCAAGGCAAGGGCAGAAGTAACTAAAGAAAGGTGTAGAGAGGAAGGAATTTTCTGTCCTCTTATTTTTTATTTGTCCAATATAAAAAAACTTATATTAATGTAATGCAAAGTAGTATAAATAAGGCTTAAATATCTAAGTCAATGTACTCATTTTATTTCCTACTGTTTATGAAATAGCATTTTTAAAAAGATTATTTTAATATTTTAAAATAAAACTCGGTATTAAAATTATAATTTGCCAAAACTTGTAACATGCTAAGCTCCATAGGGAATATTGTACCAGATGAAGGAAGTTTATGTTAAAGATAATGGTTACTTGCTATGCAAATAAATCTTTTCTACTACAGGTCAGGATACAAAGTATCCCTAATATCTACAATAAAATAATAAAAACTAGAACTTTAAAACATGTTCAAAAGTTAATACATGTAGGAGGGTTCAAAATTATTCTAATGTAAGCATTTTAAAAACATATCCAGAGGGGCTGGAGCGGTGGCTCAGCGGTTTCGGCGCTTGCCTGGCAAGCACGAGGACCTGGGTTCAAACCCCAGCACCACGTACACAACTACTGTGTTGGAGCAACTAAGGCCATGTGGAAAAACTAAATAAAGTTGTTTCTCTCTTTCTCTGTCTCTCTCTCTCACTGTCCCTCTCTCTTTAAAAAAAAAAAAAAAAAACATATCCAGGGGCTGGAGCAGTAGCTCAGCGGTTATGGCGCTTGCCTGGCATGTGCGAGGATACGAGTTCAAACCCCAGTACCACGTACACAACAAAGTGTCTGAGGAATGAAAGTCACATGAAAAACTAAAATAAAAATTACTTCTCTCTCTCTCACTGTCCTCTCTTTCTTTAAAAAATAATCCAAATTTATGTGACTGAAATCTTCTGCTTGTTTTTATTTTAACCTGGTATGAGAAAAATATATTCCAATTGTAGTAAAAGTTTGTTCTCATTGCTTAATGTGACCTTTCTTATATTTAATTAGGAATGTTTTAATTTCAGAAATCATAATGAAGTTTGAAAGCAGTTGTAGATTTTTACAGTTGTTTGTAGGCTTACAAAGTTATTTTGTATCCTAATAAGAGAGTTTATAGTTAAACTGCTTGCATGTTTAAGACTAAATTTGCTAAGATATGTGCATTTTAATGGATTATTTCTTATTAGGTTTTCTTTTTTTTTTTTTTAAAGAAGGACAGTGAGAGAGAGAGACACACAGAATCAATTTTTATTAGTTTTTCACACAGCTTTCATTGCTCCAACACTTGGTTGTGTACATGGGTGCTGGGGTTTGAACCCATGTACTCGCTCATGCCAGGTAAGCACCATAACTGCTGAGCCACAGATCCAGCCCCTAGGTTTTCTTTTCCTGGGAAAGAATGATCAAAAATAACTCCAAGAGTATACTTCTTGAAAGAGAAATCCTATTTCCAATAAATGAAGCAATTTTGAGCCATTGGAAAATGACCCATACCTCCTTGTTCACTTCCCGCATTGATTAGGATGCCCTATGAGGATAAACTTTCAAAAGAGAGGAGCAAACATCAGCGCTGACCTTGTTCTTGTATTTAATTTGCCCGTTTTCTCCCAGCCAATGTTTTCATAAGTTCTTTGGAAGAACCGCAGATTCACCTACAGATAAAGTGAATACAGGTTTTTGTCTAGCAGTTATCTGCAGGTGACAGAGTGCACACATAATAATTGCATAGACTTATTAATTTAGTGCTGGAATGACCACGGAGCATGACTGCAATTAGCGATTTTCTGCTACATTTAGCCAAATCCTGGTCCTTGCTTATATAAATAGCTTTTCTTTTAAGAAGATGTGCTTCATTTGTGTTACCTAAGAATCCCGTTTTCCGATTTATCTGCCTCACACCAAACACAGGTGAATTATATGAGTATCAGGGACCAAAAAAAAAATTAGTCATTAACCCTTTTTTTTTTTTGATAGATGTAATGACATACCCCATGTGAAGAAAAACTGATTTTTTTTTTTGACATGGGTCTACAAATACAGGAAACACCATTTATAAAGATGTACCATCACACTTCTCGTCATGGCTTTACAAGTTTCAGTCCCCAGAACTGCAGGAGAAACAGCAGGATTCCTGCCATGCAATGTTATCTTCCCTTCCCTTAGTCAGTGTCGATAGACCTTCCATTTGTCTATTTAAGGTTTATGCTCTGCAAAATTCTGCATTCCTTCAAACGTGCCAAGCACACTTAGATTTCCTGTCCTTGCCTGTGCTGTTTGCTCAGCCTAGTGTGAGGCTGTGGATTTTCCCACCATTCTTTTCCAATTTCTTCCAGCCTCTGCTCATTGGCTATTTCTAAAACCATTTCTGCAATTTCAGGTATTTGTTATAGCAACACCTCACTTCCAGATATCAAAATTTCAATTGCTTTCTTAGTACTCTTATAACAAATCAGCACACAATTAGTGACTTAAAATAACACAAATTTATTAGCTTACTGTTTAGAAGTCAGAAGTCCAAAATCAGTTTTGGTGGGTAACAATCAGATTGCAGGGTTATGTTCCTTCCAGAGCTTCTAGAAGAATCCATCTTCTTGTCCTTTCTACCTTCTAAAGGACCTGAATTCCTTGGCTCAAGGCTCCCTGTTAGTTTCTGTCATCACAGTTTCTCTGACTCTGACCCTATTTTCTTCCTATTATAAGGATCCATCTCAAAATCCTTAATTTAATCATACCTGTGAAGTTCCATTTGCTGCATGAGGAAACAGATTCTGGGGATTAGGATGTGTGTATTTTCAGGGAAACCCATGTCATCTACGAGAAGCTGTGCTGGTTTGCTTGGCAGTAGAAATGGCCTTTAGCATGGGCACAGTACACAGTTCTTGCCTGGCAACTGCTCTGCAAGTGACAGTCTTTCAGCAAAAATCATGGGCACTGAATGACATCTGTGGACAGATTCCATAAAATTCACATTTTGAAATCCTAACCCCCAATGTGGTGCTATTTAGAGATGTGACTTTTGGGAGGTTATTAGGTTTAGATAAATTCACAAGAGTGGGGCTCTTATAATGGGATTACTGCCCTGATAAGAAGAGACACCAGAAAGCCCTCTTTCCTCTCGTACTCCCACAATGCTCCTAACAGATTTGAAATTCAGTAAGATGAAGTTTAGATATATATATATATATATATATATATATATATGAACATGCTGAACTTACTGAAGTACAAAGGGCTTGGTTCTTCTCTGTAATATAGCAGAGATACTGAAAGTTAAACATGATAAATTTCTGGATGAAAAAATAACCTTCTAGAGGGAATTTGCAAGTATTTCTATTTTTCCTTATTACAGCATGTATTAGTGATCTTTGAGACGAGTGCTTGAATCTTAGTGGAATTTACTTAAGAACCACAGACAACCAGGCATTTATTAATCCCACGAGGATTTTTATTTGTTTTATTGTTTTGTTCTGCTCGGGCATTAGGGATTTGAACCCAGGGGATTTTAACCACTGAGCTACATCCCTAGTTCTTTTTAATTTTGAGACAAGGTCTCACTAAATTCCTGGGGTCAAGTTGCTGAAGATTGTCTTGAGCTTGAGATATTCCTTTCTCAGTTTCTGCAGTCTCTGGGATTACAGGCCTGTGTCACTGTGCCCATCTAATTCCATGAGTCTTGACAAAAAAGAAAGAAGGTTTTAATTACCTGGTGATTATCTGGGGCTCTCCATACCATCAATGTGGAATTTCACCTTGTATGTCCCATAACACCTGTTCACTATCCTATGTGCTTAATGACTGTTCTGCCTTGACTGAGTTCTCAGGAATCTCCCGTTCTTCTCAGCGGTATCTTCAAAAAGGCATGAGCAGTGCAAGAGTCACATTCAGCAGCGCTGCGGTCTTCAGGCTCTAGTATTATCTCTCATGCAGATATTATTCAAGGTTCTTTCAATGCAGAATGTTTGATTAGAAGTAAGTCTTAGGGTCCAGACAGAAAGAGCTAAGAGACTGAAAGCAAAACTAATTTCAGTTGGCAGTGGCTTTCTGCTGGATTCCTAAATCCCCTTCTCCACTCCATTTTAAAACTCTCACCATAATCTTCTTTGTGGCCCTTGTTTATTCAACTTCCTGAACAACATAGCACATTTATACTCTTTTGCTACAAGAGATTCTGTGACAGGAAACCCTTCCTGATGTCAGGAGGCTCCCTGGGCAAATGGCTCTCCTTTAGTTATGAAGTTCTCTAGCGGCAGCACTTCAATCCCTCCAGAGCTTAGTGTGCATGCACCTGTCATGGGCCACCAATTCCGGCCTCCCACAGCTCTCTCCCAGTTTGTATTATGGTTCTAAGTCATCATCTTTCGCTTAGTTGTGTTTTGTTTTGCAATGATAGGAATGCAACTGCAGCACCTCATACATGCTAGGCAAGGACTCTGTCACTGAACTACACTCCCAGCCCATCTCTGAGATTTTTAATCAAATTATCTGTCATGCTGTTTCCAGTTCACCCAATCTTCTGCAGACACTGAGATTTCATATTTACTGAAAAATGCAATGGGCAGATCATTTCATTTTCTCATTGATACCAATTTAAATGATTTACAAAAGATAGCAACAAGTTCAATGATTCTACAATCTAATTGTTGAAACTGTTTCATCCCAGAAACCACTTGTTCTATAAAACGCTCCCAGAAACCACATGCATTGTCATAGTCCTCTTTCAACAGTCCCTCCCACTGTCCCTTCACCCCATGTCTCCAGCCTCATGAGATGCTCTCTGCTTTTCAAGCAAGAAAGCAAAAATTTATCCTTCAGAAGTTGAGAAACAACAGGCATTAGACTCACGGAAGGGTTTAAGAGACAGCAAGACTGATTCAATATCCTCACTAAGTACCTCTCTTTGTGGTAATCTGGGGTTTGATGACTGTCTTGTGCACTGTGGGGAATAACTGTAGTTGCAGCTATATTCATCTCTTGGGGATTTCGTTAAATTTTCTGCCATCTTCATTTGCAGGCACCTTCGCCGTGGTCTGCCCTGCATCTTAATTTGGAAGTGAACTCAGAGTGTACCCTAGCCATGGCATATTAATGAGTACACACCAGTCTGCTAGACAGTATTTACAGGAAATGCATGATACCCATCCCATGCTTTTGGAATCTCACCAGCTAGCCTCACTATGACATTTCTAGTCCCAGTCTTCAATATGAACGCTATATTTACTTAATTTTTAAAATTTCCTTCATATGGGAAACAAAACTTGGAAAGATAGAAACACTTATTTTAAATGAACATTTGCAGAATTGTGCTTTTCAAATGTGAATTTGGCAAGTGCATCTTTGATGCTACCTGCTTCCCCTGCCTGGTGTTCTCCATCCATCCTGGGGCCCTTCAAGTTAGGTTATGAAAACTAACTGACCAATCTTGATCAACAACTAAGCGCTGAGATTTTTTTCCACATTTTTATTGGTGCATTACAGTTGTAATAATGATGTGTTTTATTATATATTCATGCATGCACACAACGTAACAATGTAATTTGGCCAATAATCCACCCAAGAACTCCTCCTCCTTCCTTCCATCTCATGGTCCCTTCTGCTGATAGGTGCAGAATGTACTTTTTTCCCCTTTCCCCATGCCCTCCGCTTTCTCCGTCCTATCCTTCCTCTCCTCTCCCCTTCTGCTACCTCTATTCTACTAGACTTCCTTTAGTCCATCTACTAATTTGTGGGTGATGGTTTATTATGTAATCTTCCTCGTTCCTCCTTTCCTTTATTTTATTCCAGCTTCCACAAATGATAGAAAACATACAACTTTTGAGTTTGAGTTTAGCTTATTTCACTTAGCATGATATTCTCCATTTCCATCCATTTGCAAGCAAATGCCATAATTTAAAACGTTCTAATAGCTGAGTAGGACTCCATTGTATGCATACACCAATATTGCTTAATCCACTCATTTAGTGATGGGCATCTGGGTTGATTCCATAATTTAGTTATTGTGAATTGAATTGAAGCACTGTGAGTTTTAAAAGACACCAAAGCCTGATATAGGGGAGGAAGTAATTGCTTTTCTTTTTCTTTTCTTTCTTTCTTTTTTTTTTTTTTTTTTTTTTTTTTTTTTTTTTTTTTTTTTTTTAGAGAAGTTACCAGGGATTGAGCACAGGGGCATTTATTCACTGAGCCACATTCCCAGCCCCCTTTTTTTTTTATTTTGAGACAGGGTCTTGCTAAGTTGCTGAGGCTGGCTCTGAACTTGTGATCTTCCTGCCTTAGTCTCCAGAGTCGCTGGGATTATAGCTGTGGGCCACTGCACCTGCAAAATAATTGTATTTTTTAAAAATTTTCTTGTTATTGTTCAGAATGGGGTTGCCTGACAGAGCAGAGACAAACTATGCCTTTTCTGCAATATATATATGTGCTACTTTCTATTTTCCAGACTGTGAAACTGTATCAAAATCATGCTGGTAATGTACTATAACAATGAGAAATAGTAGAGTTAAATGCTCCACAAAATAAACCTTGGCCCAACTAGATATTTCTATTTGTATGTGGAGAGGACTGGAGGTAGAGATGCTATGTCTACCAATTTTGAATCTGAGAGACCTGGATTTGAACCCAGATGTTGCAACATGCCTGGCAGAGTGATTAGTTTCCCCTTTCTCACATCCACTTGTTTTTGGTTTTCTATTAAATGAAATTGCAATAAATACATCTACTTCATTGGAATTTTGTGAGAATTAAAGATGATGAAGTATGCAGAGTGCTTAGCACAGGTTTACGATATAAAATATTCCCTCTGATCTAGGAGTATAGAGCAGAGTGAGTTCTCACTCCTGGAGAATCTGAACGAAGAATGGAAGGCTCAGGACCATTATGTGGTGTAAAGGAATAGGAAATATTTATTCTGTAGTTTGAAAGTACCTCATAAATTGAAGCCTGCAATGTGTGGGCTTGTTTTCTAACCATAGCTCTACAGGCTCCTCTACCCTTCCTTCCTCTTAACATTCCAGGTTTTCTGTCATTTCCAAAGGACCAAGTCATCCAAGGCACTATGGCACACATCAATGATCCCAGCTATTAGGGAGGCAGAGGTCAGAGTATTTGAGTTCAAGGCTAGCCTAGGCAATTTAGTGAGGCCCTATCACAAAATAAAATTTAGAAAATGTAGATATAGCTCAGTGGTAGAGCACTTCTGAGTTCAACTCAATGCCAAAAAAACACAAACAAAAACAAAACAAAACAAGTTGAAAGCCCCCAAATAGGAATTCTTGGCCTGTTCTATACCTACAACCTGTCAGCTGAAATTGACTGAGGAAACATACAATGGACTTAAAATGACATCAGTTTGAATTCATAACGTACTCTCTCAAGTCCACTTTTTGTGCTTCCCATCTGCAAACCCTGGTCTCTTTTCCCAATCCTTTCATTCTTACATTCCCCTGTACAATTATGTCATAGCTTCAAATTTTGTCTATAACCTCTAATACCTGGTCTCCCTTTTCATTCTATCCTAATAAACCTTGCTTCCTGTTTCACATAGAACATTGCATTAATTAGAAGAGCTTTTCCACAAGTTCCCCCCACTAATAGTGTTTGTCCCAATGTCACTACCTTTCCCCATAGAACAATTGCCCTTATCTGTTCTAGGCTTATGCTCCACTGATCCCAGGATCCTGTTCTCTCTCAGTTTATCAGGATGTTGCTCTGGGAATTCTCTCTCTCTCCTGAATTGTCTTGTATCATTTTAAATACATCAAATGTATGTTATGTCATATTTTTAAAAAAATCCTTCAACTACATGCAATATTCTAATTAGTATCATATTTCTTTGAATTTTTACCGGAAAACATTTTTCAAAGGGATTGTCTAAGTCCACCACTTTCCAATACTCTTGCATTTTTCTTGAACTAACTCCAGTCAAGGTTGTGCTCAAGTCCCTGGCTGCACCTGTTCTTAGAGAGTTGACGATGATTCTTTACACTGTCAAATTCAGTGAGCAGCACGTGGTCCTCCCTTTACTGAGCCTTTCAGCATTTGATTTTGTTGATTATTGCCTCCCTTCCAGAACTTTTTTTTTTTTTTTTTTTTTCACCAGAACACCATTATCTTTCGATTCTCCAGCTTACTTGAATATCTCCACTCCCAGTCTCCAGAGCTGGCGATTCCTTCATCTTCTGGGGGCCCAAGGTTAAGTGCCTCACAACGGCAAATATTTGCATCTTCACCATTTTCCCAGGCAACCTCTTCCCTTTCAATACACATGAACGCTGATAGTTCCCAATTTGTCTCCTTCCTGTACCACACCTCTGATCTTCATACCCCTCATAAATATCAACTAGACATCTTGAAAATGGTTCCTCACCCAAGCCCACACCAATTCTGGCAATCATTCTGAGGTCATTATAAGTATAAGACAACTCTTTTTATGTAGTTACTCAGAAAAAAGAAACCCAGTCATCATGATTCTCTTCTTTCCTTCACACTCAAAGTATCAGCAAACATTCCACCTTTCTACCGAGTTTGCCTCTACTGTCTTCTTTCACTTAAGCCACCACCACCTGTTCCGTGTTTTCTGTTCCTCCATCTTCACCCCAAGTATCCTGCCTACACCATGACCTTTTAAAAATATTTGTCTGATCATATCTCTTTGCTCAAAACCTTCTATTGATGTTCCACATTGAATAAAATCTGAAAGTTGTTGTATTAGCTTAGCGGGACCTCTAGAATTTGCCCCTGTTGTACCTCCTACAACCTCCTTGCTGCATTTGTTATGATATAACCAAGTCCTCATTCTGCCCCAACCACAATACTCTCTTCTTTATGATTTAGAAACACCAAGCAAGATCTGCGCCTAAACCCTTTCCCTTGCTGTTCTTACTCTCTCTGCCTGGGATAGCCAGTGACATTGCATACATAGGCACCTCAGATCTACATTCAAATATCACCCTATCGTGGACGGCTTCTGTAACCACTTTATAAAATAGCACCATAGTCCCATTCAGCACCCACCCCATTTTCCTAACCTTGTTTTATTTTTCTCCTGATTTATTTGTTTATTTCAGTCTCTCCCTTGTCCCATAAAATGTATTAACCTATGAGGGTAAAAAATTTGCTGGATTTCACAGTTTTGTCCTCAGTGGCTAGAATATTACCAGACAGGTATTAAGAGCTCAAAATTATATGACTAGAGCAGTCTCTAGCCATATTATCTGGAGTTTTTTAGATCCAGCATCTTAGAAACTTAGGATGTGGATTGAAATAAATAAGAACCAATGAAAACTGTATCAAAATTACAAAAACATTTTACTTGTGTCTGGTATTTATAAATGAAATATTTGGGGGCTGGAGCAGTGGCTCGATGTTGACAGTGCTCACCTGGCATGCGGGAGTATGCGAGGTCAAACCCCAGCACTAGGTATACAACAAAGTCTCAGAGCAACAAAGGTCACACGAAAAACTAAATAAAAATTGTTTTTCTCTCTCTCATGGTACCTATCTCTTTAAAAATAAATAAATGAATTTATTACAGTTGTGCTGTGAATGTCTAGGTTTGCAGAAACTACTGAGAAACACCTGTCAAGCTTCTACATTCTGTACCACATGTTTGCAAGTTGGCAGGTAGCATAGTAGAGGTGTTAAAGAGTCATAAAATCAGCATTGCCCCAATGTAGGCTCATCCCAGGAAAATACATTATCTATGCACTTTCCAAGTAGTGTTGTCAGGGGAAGCTACAAGGAGCTAATTTTCCATGAATCTCCTGTGTTTTTGTATGTCTCTGAGCAAGACTGTGTTCCTTGTTCTGGACTATCTATTCAAGAAGTAACCTTGGAGAAGAGATATATCTCCATGTATTTATTATTTTTTAAGAGAGAGAGGGAGAGAGAGAATTTGATTCATTTTTTCATCTGGGTTTCATTGCTCTGACACTTACTTGTGTATGTTGTGCTGGGGTTCAAACCTAGGTCCTTGCACATGCCAGGCAAGCACTGCAAACGCTGAGGCCACTTCTTCAGTCCCACCATCTCCGTTTATGACAAAGGGCAAGTCTGCTTACAATCTTGGAAGACAGGGAAGGATGTCCCCCAAAACTTGGGTTTCCAAACTTTCAGGTCCTTTCCTGCTTTGCAACTTACTACATTTACAGTTGTCACCTGGCCCTCTTCGTGTTTCTCTGCGAGATGTGGAGCTCAGGAAACTGGCACAAGAATATGGATACTCTTGCTACGGCTCCTCCTTGAAGGAACAAATTGTCTTTCATTTCTGACCTATAGTCTTATGCCATCTATCAACATGTAGGAACAGAAGAATTTGTTAGCTTGCTAGTACAGTAAGATTTCAGACCCTTCACAATCTTTGAAAATTTTGGCAATAAGGGAGTGATTCTGACAAAGACATGTCCTTCTAGATTAAGATCAAGGATCAGCTAGAGCAGTGGCTTGGTGGTTATGGCTTCTCTGGCATGCACGAGGGCGCAGGTTTGAACTCCAGCACCACGTACACAAGGAAGTGGAAAAGCAATGAAAGCCACAAGAAAAACTAAATTTAAAAAATTTGATTCTCTCTCTCACTATCCTTCTTCCTTTCTCTCTAAAAAAAGAAAGAGAAAATAGAGTAAGGGCCTTGTAGGTTAATAAATAAGGTTTGAAGGAAGCCTGTGGGAATTGGTAGTGAACATGTTGTTCAGATTGTAGGATTAATGGCACAATAAATAGCCTTTCACCATTGTATACTGATGAGCAGAAACTGAGCAGGTAGATGCAGGCTGATGGTACCAGAAGCAGACTTAAAAATATATACTAAATGGTAAATTGTTAACTCTCCTATACTCAGAGGGGCTTCCTTGAGAAACTGATGGTTCACTCAGATCTACTGCATTGTAGCAACTAGTACTATGCATCGCCCTAGGCTAGCAAAGGTTTCTACACTTTTCTGTCAACAGTTACTGAGGAGCAGTGTCTATACCAAGTATGAAAGGAGGGATATTTGGGACCACTATTAGCAAAACTAGGCTGTGTTGGAACTTGGGTTGGTTCCCTTGAGCTGTCAGGTGTAAGGTAATAAGAAGAAAAGCAACAGTTGGGGTAATTCTCGGCCTAACCCCACCAGTAGTCTATCATGCTGATTGAAGACCATAGAACAAGGACTTAGAAATAGTGATTTTTGAATTTTAGCTTCTGTTATGTCATCTGCAGGGGGTCCTGGTTGCTATCAGTGAGCATATTCCCTCTTAAGGAGATTTCTGTAAGACGGTTTAATACTTAGGGAAAACAAGGAAGAGGTACTGACTAGTACTTTGTGATTGCTGTGATTTGATTTAGAGTGCTGATCAACGGGACCAGTTGGAGAATGAGAAACTAACCCAACATCTACATAAATTTTGCATTCAGCCCCATCTCCATGACAAACTTTCTAGCCTTTATGTTGAAACAAGCAAGAGCTTTAGAGATGTTAGCAGGGAGCAGGGCTGCAGGTGTCTCTCATTAAAGCAAACTCTTTAAAAAGTTGCCCCGGTACCAGCCAAGTGAGAATTGGCCGGGGCGTGCAGATGCGGTCAGCTTGGGAGCAGTGTGAGTCTGTGGTATAAGCAAGAGGACCTCACCGTGTGGATTGCTGGGCCGGATGGAAATGCTTCAAGGTGAACCACGGCTGCTGCCACACTGCTCTGCCCTGAAGGTAAATGTGAAGTCGCCTGTAACAGCACGGGGCTGCTCTCTCTCCTCCCCTCTTTCTCTGACCCTCTAATCCTTTGCTCTTTCTCTACTCACAGAGGAGTTAATGATGGAGAAAATTAGAGGCAGAGTTAAAAGTGTCCCTGTCCCCACAGTGGTATTTGAAGTGATATCCACCCACCAGTGTGTGTTTGGGAACTGTGGGAAGCGGAGGTTCTCAAAACTTTTAGAGTTTCGGATATGGGCACCTCAGACATTATTGTCTGCTGAATCACAAAGGAAAATGTGCTTAGATCCTGCTAATCGGGCTTAGGAATGGGTTCACAGTGGGAGAAGGAAGCCAGCATGACCTTGCAGTTCATGGATGTGTTGCATGATTGCACTTCCTTGGCTCAGAGAGTCAGGACAAGGCATTCTTGGCTGTAAAAAGCCTGCAGTGGAGAACTGTTAGTAGGACTTGGAAATTCGTCCCGTCTTGAATTACTGCCCTCCTTAGGTGGCCTAACAGAAATTGTTTAATATCTTAGAGGAAGGAGAATCACAGTCCTGATGAAGAATTTGAAGGTAGGAAAGGCAGTAAGAGATGAAATCTCTCAATACAACAGCCTTATGCCACTGGTGAAAAAACTAATAGGAGCTAGAGTTTCACAGTGAATTTAATCACCGATTGAATTCAGTTACTGCTCTCACAGCCTCCGCAGTTGCAGACAGTGTAAGAGTAATTGAATCCACTACACACCTGGTGTGTGATCATATACACTGCCAACACCTGTGTTTTGCTATACTGCTGGCAACAAAGGATTGCAGTTTCACTCGTGTGGTAAGGTCTTCAGAGTGTGGTGGTAGTTCTCCCCAGAATTTACCTAACGTTCCTGCCATCTTTCATTAGTGGGTCAGAGCTTATCTAATTTCCAAAGTTTTCACTATATGAACAATGTTATCAAGTCAGAACCCTTATCTCATTGCCCTAAAGGCTGTATTATCACACGTTTCTTCCAGCAGGAGCAAATGATACACTTTGAAAAAAATGCTTCCTAAGTTCAGTTTTTAGAACTATGTGGGTGGATTCACAATGCTCAATCACTCTGATGTTTGAGGAAAAATTGCTGTCTCTTCAAACCCCAGCACCAAAAAGAGACCAAATACCTCATGGGGACCTTCAGGAATTGTAGATAGAATGTAGCTCTCTGACATTCTCCTTAGTCCTTTTTCAGCTACCCCACAAACCAGCTTTTGAATAGGGCCCAAGCCACAGTCTCCATTGGAAGCTGTCCAAATTGGGGTTCTAAGACTTTAATGTTTGCTAGTGATGAATGATTTTGCTACTTGGAGTCTCTGGCAAAATTCAGCTGCCTCCATCCAGAGGTGCCCCTTGGGGTTTTGGTCTTGTCCCCTTTCTGACAAGACTATCAGGTAAAACCTCTTCATACAATACCTACTTGTCTCTTATTGATGAAAAACATATACCACAGGACCTTGTGACTTTCTGATCTGATATTCCCATTTGGAGGTGGATCAATTCCGAATCAATGACTGATAGCATGGGAAGAGTCCAACAACCCTGGGTTGCTGAAAAGAAAGAATATAGTCAAGACTGTAGTTAACCTGGCCACAGCAGTGTCTCAGCATCCTGGTAGCAACTTTACATAAAACAAAGGAAGTGAACCTTTTAGTACAAACTTCTATCTCCCCTTTCTGCCACCTGAGGACAAAGTGCTCCTTCAGTAGAGCCTTCAGTTCACAGTGCCCCGGCCTGGTACACTAATGATAAGGCTGAGCTGAATCTGAATAGTATCTACAAGGCCTCTAGGGCTGTTGAGCCTCAGTGTTGGCCATGCAGAAAATGAGTGTGGTTTACTCTAGTTTGTGGACTTAACCCACGGCCATTCTTATAGCTCTTGACAGTATGATCTTTGGTGAACTTTGTCACATTTTTAGTGACTCCTACACTGTTTTCAGGGGCCTGGCTGTTTACTATGTTACTTAGCATAGTACAAATTGACAGATAAAGATAGTGCTCTTTGGTACCAAGAACAGGAGGAAATAATTTGCAGCTGATAATCAAAACATCTGGGTCATTCAGGTGTATACACAATTTGACCCCATTCTCAGATGAGACCAACCAGAATTAAGGAACTAATTGAGCCTATGCTACCCAGACTGTTGCTTTTGCAGCTGAATCCATCACTGCACCAGAATGGTAACACATCTGCCTACCTAGACTGGGCACAGAGCAAAGGACCTGGAATCTCTGATATAGAGACCATAATCACAAGTCAAACTTGTGACTTCCGTAAGAGGCTTAAGTTTGTCCCCAGGTGAGGGAGCCCGCATGGTTTGAGTTGTTGCCCTAATCTGTGGCTGACCGCATGGAATTTTCTGACCCCCTTTCAGGGATGTTTGTGGTGCTTTAGCACTCTTAATCTGTTGAAGATTGTATTATTGGTGTTCCAGTGCGATCATCTGATTCTGGGTCATGATTTAGGGCAGACAAATGCCAGCAGCTGGTGATGTGAAGAGAAAGTGCGTATTGGACTGACTGACCTCATGGAACCCCTCCAAAGCAAGGATGAAATACATTTTTTCAAACTGAACTGGAAATGCTAGGGCTCAGCAGCCAGCTGGGAAGTTACATTGGAAGCCCTGGGAATTCTGGGACAAAAATGATGTAGGTACTACTTGGGAGACACTGACAAATGCCTTAGTGACAATAGCTTCTTTCCAGGGACACCATGCCTCCCCCCCAAAAAAAAACATGATTCTTGTGTGAGGGTAAGCATCTCTTACCTTCTGCCTGAAAATGTGGTGGCTCATGTCTTTAGGTTGGTCTTAAGAGAGCTCTCAGATAATCTCAGAGATCTCCCCAAATGAGGCTATACTTAGTTTATCAAAAGAGCTTCCTGGAGGGGTAATGGATACAATATTTATGTGCAATCTGCAGACAGTTATCTGTACTTTGGGAACCTTTGAAATAGAAATGTTGGTACAAAATTGGCCCCTGACTAGCTGAAGAGATCGATGATGCCATCTGGGCCCTGGGAGATAATCAGATCGGTTCCAGTTCACTGGCCAGGATGGTTTAGGATGATAGAACTGCCTTACATTTTCTGCTTGCAGGCCAACACAGAGTCTGTGCAAATGCTAATACACCCTGCTGTACTTGGATTAATGCCTAGGGCCAAGTGAAAAGGTCAATACAGAAACTGATGGTTTATGGGATTTATTTAGCTGGTTAAGACTGGGACCCCAAAGGCTATGATTGAGGTCATGACTGCTGCGGGGGTTCCTTTTGGTAATGGGCTCAATTAAAGCCTACATAAGACAAATGGAAAATATGTGTCCAGCCTGTGTCGGTCAGATTCACAGAATGGCTATTGGAGTGGCATTCTAGTGGAAAATTCATCAGAAGCCAGAAAGGTATAGAAGTGAGAGGCAGGTATTGCTTAGAGCTGTCTTTTCACAGGACTCTATTTCTGCATATCTTCTGAACAGGACATGAACTTCCGTTTTTGTAGAAAACAGCCAGGAAAAGATGTAGTCTGTCCTTCTGGAGCAAAGCACAGGCATGTTTACTGTCTAGAATAATAAAAGCAATGTTCCTCTCTACAGCAAAAAGCAACCAAGCTTACTGTCCTTTATAAAATCTCAGCCAGGTATGGTGCTGCACACCTGTAAACCCAGGAGCTCAGGAGGCTAAGACAGGAAAATTGTAAGTTCAAAGCCAGCCTCAAATTTAGTGAGAGCCTAAGCAACTTAGTGAGACCCTGTTTCAAAATAAATCAAAAGGGCTGAGGTTGTGGCTCAGTGGTTAAATGCCTCTGGGTTCAATTCCTGGTACCAAAAAAACAAAACAAAATAACCACCCCCCAAAAATCCAAAAACAAAATCTTGAGATTCCTCTCCTGTTCATGTGCAGATGTCATTTGACCTCCTTTTGTTGCTGAGAAATAGCACTCAGGAAACCAGAAGGAAAGAAAATTATTCTATTGCTATGTCTTTGAGTAATAAATTCTGGTTTAAGAGTAATTTGTTGACTTTCCAGTTTGACGGGAGATGCAAGACCCCAATGGTCTTCTTTCTTAAATAGAGTTTAATGGGGAAAATAAGTATTTCTAGTTTGGCTGTATTACTGTGGAAAGATTTACTCTCAAAAATGTCTGAATTCTCAGAAAATAGTAGTGAAGAAGAACAAGGACCCAGGAGAAAGTGGTTCTCAGAGGCCATGGTCATGTTGAGATCCTTCTCAGATTCAGTAAGGGCCATTATATAGTGAAGGTGGTGCAACTGATATGTACAGTTCATTCAATAATAGCCTGGGGGCCCCGAGGGCAGGAGGAGGAAGGCATCTGCATAGGGCAGGCAATACCCAGGGACTGGGACAGGCAGCTGTCAGATGCTTTTGTCTTTGCGTGGAGGCATCTTGGATCATGCTACTCTTTCCAACTCTGCTCCAGCCACAGAGGCTTTCCTTACTTTCTTCAAGCACATGAAGTTTTCCCCCTTTACAGGGACATTCTATCAGCCATTTCTTCTGCCTGGCATGTTCCTTCCCACAACTTTGGCAAGATTAGTTCTCTTTTGTTGAGTCCTGTCCATTCAACATTTAATGAGCGCCTGTATGTGCCAGGCTTTGTTCTACATTCTGAAGATAAAGCAGACAAGGAGTCTATGAGTTAATAAAAAAAAATTCCTGCCCTCATGGAATTTATATTCTACTGGAGTATGGGGACATAAATCCTATGTCATATAAAAAAATGAAAAAAATGATGTTTTAAAAGATGACAAATGCTAGAGAGAAAATAGGCTGGAGAGGGAGAGAAATGGGGGTTTGAGAATAGGAGGTACGGGATATTTTACAAGTTAACATGTGAACTAAGAACAAGTGAGGGGGGCGTGTGAGTGATATAGATACCTGGAGAAAACCAGGCCTAGGGAGATAGAATCAGAAGTGAAAAAGGCCCTGATGTGGACATGTGCTGTGCCATGTTCAAGGGCCACCAGAGAGGCCATTTTTTTTTTCTGGAGTCTAATGAAAGGGAAGGAGTGGGAAGGAGCTAAAACCATAAAAATATCAAGGTCGAGTTGTGTTAAGCTACACAGTCCTTGTAGGTGGCTGTTGCTGTGATTAACCAGTTTCTACACTTGGGCAGAATGCAATAATGAATGATCGTATTGACCAAGAAAAGTAGAAAAAATGGAAGAGCAGAGCAGAAGCCCTTCATTGGAGCAAGTCAGAGGTTGAAGGATGTAGTGCAGAAGTGGAAGGGACTGGCTTAATAGAGCAGAGTTCATCCTCCCCAGCAACAGGGGGAAAGGCAGCGTAAGTCGGTAGACTTGGTGATGGGAGCTTAAGGTCATTTTCCATTGCTTCTACTCAGTGAAATGGGAAGTAGGGGCCTCAGCAGAGGGGGACAAAATGAGATAGTGGAACTTTAAAGAGAATGGACTAGAGAAATGTAATGATTGTTAGCAGTGTGGAGACCTCTGAAGGACCATGGTCATGAACTTTAGCTGAGACTCGTCATCATGGCCGTGCATGTTTCCCCAGGTTAAATTCAGCTGTTAATACAGGTAGGAATGAAGCTAACCTCTCCTATTTCAACATCAGTATTATATTTTCAGGGAAATCTCTCTTCTCCACTCAGTAACACTGGCCTATTTTAATTCTATGTATAGCATTTATCAAATATGTATTTGTGTTTTCTTAATTGTCTGGGTGTTACCTGTTTCTCACATGGAAACATGAGAGCAAGACTCATTTCTACCTCATTGAAACATTTTGAAACATCATTTGGTATATATTCAGTGTTCAATACAGAGCGAATGTGTCTGTATTAGAGGCTGGCTAACAGGAGTTTTAACTGTTTTCTGAATCATACGTCCAAGCTGGCAAATAGACACCTAAGCCATGAACCAGAAAGCTCTCTTGCACATTGTAGCCTTTTATGTCCTAGAAAGGAAGAGAAATGTACTGGAGCTACAGTTCAATGTTTAATTCCTTCCTTATTAGGTGAGTTTTCACACTGGGAAAGAAAGGGGATGAAAGTGATGTGGGGTTTTTGAGATGAGGCCGGATTTTTTGTTTTTGCTGGTGAATGGAGTCTGGGTCTTTATAGACTCTAGCAGCCAAAACAGTATGTTTTTAGTGTTTGTAGTCATTCCCAGTTAAAACTGGGAATTTGGGCTGGCTGCAGGAGTCTGCAGCCGAAAGTGTTAGCAGCTCTTTAGTTAAAAGCTGGGTGTTGTAGCTTTTGGTGTGGTGGGAATTTATCTCAGGAATTTGGCGCCAATTTTTTGGGTTTTTGTCTCGCGAATTTGAAGAATAAAATCTACGGACAACCATGGAAGGAGGAGTAAAAGGAGTAGGATTTATTTAGGAAGAAGAGCAGAGACTCCGCAAAGCGGAGGGGTACCTGGAAGCAGGACACCCTCTAATGGAGGTTAGGCCAGAGGGTATATAGATTTTGGGTATGAGCATAATTAACATTTATGCAAAGCAGGCATTGAGAAATGCATCAACTCTATTGGTCAAAATCTATGTAAAACAGGCATTGAAACTGGTCAAGAGCACCATTGGTTAAAACAAAAGGTGGCAAATATTTCCTAGTATCCACCTGTGACCACCCCCATCTTACTCAGAGACTAGGGTGAGCCTCAAGGTCTTTTTGCATTTGAATGCCCTGAGCACACCCTGTCAATCATTCTCTGCCTCTGCCTGCTAGCTTTTGATAGGGACTCTCTGTCCTGACTACCTAGCCATTTCACTGTCTCTCCTAAACCGTCTCAAAAGTTTGGCCAC
Source organism: Aplodontia rufa (assembly GCA_004027875.1). Classification (NCBI taxonomy): domain Eukaryota; kingdom Metazoa; phylum Chordata; class Mammalia; order Rodentia; family Aplodontiidae; genus Aplodontia; species Aplodontia rufa. Next base: position 6,162 of record PVKS010024837.1, on the reverse strand, counting down.
ACAGATGTCAGAAATGAATACCATCTGTTGCTTGAAGCAGAGCTTATAAACTCCAGTGGTAGCAAGGTGGGTAACTATCCTCTCATAGAGAGAAAGACATGGTTAACACAAGACCCCTGATCTCATAAAGAGGTCAAAGTAGTTTGTTTTTGTTTTTGTTTAAATGGGAAAGGTAAGAGCTTAAATGAGCTTTTTAAATTTTCATATTCAATTATTTTTTCATATATGTAAGATGAAAATGAAATGGTTTTGCATTTCAGCATTAACTATATTGTGAAATGTATTGCTTACAGTAGTGGAGCCCCTGGTCCTGTTGTCCCAATAGGAACTGGATTTTAGATGATCTATTAACTAGTTGACAATTAAATCCATGCCAGGCATTTAGGTGGGTAGCAGTGAGCATACATTATTAATATTTTTAAAGTAAAACATATTTTCTGTTTTTGTGCATAGATGATAGGATTACTATTTACAATTAGCAAATGATGAGTGTGCATGTCTCTATAACCACACTCAATGGGCTGAGATTATCCAACTTGCATATTAATTTTGCCTTTTGATGCAGCTTAAAATATTAGCATTTATAGTGGCAAACAGGCAAAGAATAGGGCAAATTGGCAAAGGCAATTTAACTGGTAATTCTCATAAATTATTATTAGAGGAAGGTTCTGAAGTTTTTCTCTAAAATCTTTATCTTCTTATCACCATTTCTATGGTCCCAGCTTGAATTCATCACTTTCTGGCTAGAGTACTGCACCTTCCTCCACTCCTGTCTTGGTCCAGTCCACTTTTCACAGGGTGATCAGGGTGCTGTTTTTAAAATGCAAATCTAGCCAGCGCACTCCCCTCTGGGAAACCTCCAGGCACTTCTAAGGGGCTCAGTATCAACTGTTAGAATGCTCTACAGATTCTTGCTGATGTGAACCTCCAAGATGTCTGCAGGTACATCTCTGCCCTGTTTCCTCTCACACCCACAACCCCTCAGTCACGGTGAAATAATTTTTTATTCTCAACCAATAAACCTACTATGCAAAGACAAAGATGATGTTACCAAAGTGGCTGTGTTTAGACAACACGAAATGCTGTTTTCTATTGTCTCTTTTTGCAGAGAAATGAGGCTGGCTGCTTGTGCTCTTGTGATGACTTGGATATGGGATCTGTTTTACAGTATGCTGAACGCTGCTGAAAACCACTGGGGTGCACTGACTTACCTCCTGTGTCAGTGACGTGAGCAGCTTGGTAGCCTCCTCCCTGGCAGGTTATGAATGATACAGAAAGTACAAAGGTTTTTGCCTAACACTGGGAAAATGTGGACTGATGTTACTTCTTCAGAGCCGAGGATATGTTTGATGACACCCATTCTGTTTCCATGAAAATAGCAGGAAATCTTAAGCATTTGTACAGCTAAGCCTGAGGGTAGGAATTCCTGGCAAGGGAGGAAAAGGGGCAGAGTTTGCCAAAGCCATTTGCTTAATCTTCCTGATAATCTAACACCTGCCAGTGAGACTCCTCTTGTATCCCCAAATGGCTGAGGATTACTTAAACACTCATAATAACTTCTCTGGAGCCCCTTGCCCTTATTTCTAGGGGAGTGGCTTCCCAACTTACCTATCTACTCTAAAATGATGAGGATGTTAAAATTGCTTAGTGATGTCCCTGATATTAAGTCCAGGTTCCGTAGGTTCTTGGCACACTGTTTAAGAGGCTGATGCAAAAATAGGCCTGTGGAAGAAATCTTCTCCATGATGGTGTTCATCTTTAATGTTCCCATCAGTTCCTAAATAAGCAGGTCTGGATAAAGACCTGCTATCCTTTAGTTTTCTGTCTTCTTTTAGCCAGCTTTCAAATTTAGTGCTTAAGAACCACAAATATGGAAGTATCCCCATATCCAATGTGAAACCTACTGTGATTTAGAAGAGTTAGTAACCAAGTCCTAAAAATGAATTGCAACTCAGAATATTTTTGGCTGGTTTTCAAAGGTCCTTATAGCCAGGGTTTGGTAACAGCCTGAACTTCCCATGGAGATGAGCAGAATAGAAAGCAGAAGGTGCATAGGCCAGAGATTTCAGGAAATTTGCAAATTACCTCCTGAGAGTTACATCATCCTTCTGAATTATTTTCTCTTGGAAGAGGACCATTTGGAACAATAATTTACCTGTTACGTCTGTGTAACTCCATCTCTCCAAATGGTAAAGGATAATATTCCTTAAGAAACTAGGGTTTATGACTGAAGTTCAGCCTGACATACAATAATTCTCTGAAGAATCAGAAGGAAATATGTGAACTATTATTTATCTGCTAATTTTAAAAAAACTTTTTAACTGATGCATAAAAGATAAAAAGTGTACATATTAGTGGCTCTATGCAATGTTTGTATATGCACGTATTTCATAATATTTAAATTAGGATAAACATATCTACTCATTTCTTTCTGGTGAAAACTTTCAAAACCTTTCTAGATTTTTGAAATGAACAAGACATGATTGACATTTGTAGTGTGAACTAGGAAGAGGGTTTTGAAGAGGAATAAGCAGCTCATCAGTAGACACCTACGGTAACACTGAATTTTTGGTTGCTATTGTTGTTCTGGATTAAAATCCAGTATACAGAACAGCTCTTAGGAGGTGAAAGCATCATATTCTTTTTTTCTTTTTTTTTAGATTGTTGAGAGGAAATATACAGAAATGATGGTACTAGTCTCGTTAGTGTTTGACAGGTTTTCATTGGCATCATAAAATCCTTCAAATAATATCTTTTGAGGATATTTTTTGTTTCATAAGACTGACCCAAACATCCCAGGAAATACAATCAATGATAAATACCTTATGTGTTGATAGGACTTCACACTGACCAGATCATCATTTTGATTTTCATTTCATTTCATAGCCATTCATATTTCATTTTCTATTTCATGTCATACTCTATGCCTAGTTTCATCACACAGGTTTGGTTTTAACCCGTCACTATTGAGCAGTGCATTGATATTGTCACTGTTCTGTAACTAGTGTGTATGATGCTGACCGCAAAAATAGCTTGGTTTCAAGAATTATTGTTTTCTGAGACAGGGTGTCGCTAAGTTACTGAGGTTGGCTTTGAACTAGCCATCCTCCTGCTTCTGCCTCCCAAGTTGCTGGGATTACAGACATGCACCACCATGCCTGACTAAGAATTACTTCTGAAATCATGCTGAAACAAGTCTCAGAATTAAACTCTCTAAAAAACAATATTTAATTTTAAGATATTTCTCTGAGATAAAGTAATAATTTTAGTCATATGAGAAATATAAATCACAGAAGGACAAAAAGAAAAAATTGTATATGTATTTAAAACACTTGGAGAACGCTGAATTTCTAAATCTTGAGATCCAATATGGTGGGGTATTTGAAGTACCCCCCGCCAAAACAAACAAAACTCCCAAGAGTATAGCAAACAAAACAGCCAATGAGCTTCTTGACGCCCTTTCTACTTTCTGATCCCATTTTATTCTACTTCAGTTTACTCAGTTTACAGTAGGTCTCAAGTGTACCTGCATGTGGGAAGACTAGGGGAATTAGAAATGCATCCTGTATATTTTTTCCTGCTTCCAAAAGTTAAGAAACTGTTACAGTTCCAAATCCATAAAAGAAACATTTCACTCTGCTCTTTCAAGCTTCTACAATATTTTAAAGATATATTAAGGTATTTTCCCTCTAGAGGTACATTTCTCCCTATAAAGTCCTTTTTTAAGATGAATGTTTCCAATTCATGAGTTGTTTTTAGTAATGTTTAATAATTTACTGCCTTATTGAGATGGTAACACATAACATCAAGTTTTAATTTGTTTTCTTTTTCAAAGAAAGAGGAACAGTGAGAAAAAGAATTAGAGAATCAGTTTTATTTAGTTTTTCATGTGGCTTTCATTATTTTAACACTTTGTTGTGTATGTGGTGCTGGGGTTTGAACCTGCATCTTTGTGCATGTCAGGCAAGCACCTTTACCACTGAGCCACTGCTCTAGCATCAACCTTTCATATTTTTGATAAGTCATTCTAACAGGTATAAAGTAGTATCTCACTGTGGTTTTAATTCTCCTTTCCCTGATGAATAGTGATATTGAACATTTTTTATATCTCTTGGCCTTGTAGTATGTCCTCATTTCTTTGAGAAATGATGCCTATTTTTTTGAGTAGATTGAGTCCCTTACATATTATAGATACTAACCCGCTTCCTGGTCTATGATTTGCAAATATATTTCCCAGCCTTTGGGGTTCCTCTTCCCTATTTTTCCCTTTGTTGTGGAGAAACTTTTGTTTGATACAATCCCGTTTGACTATGTTGCCTGTGCTTTTGGAGTGGCTGCCCAGATCTGTGCCATAGAGCTTTCCCCATGCCTTCTTCTAGTAGTTCCACAGTTTCTGCTCTTAAGTCTTCAACTACTTCAAGTAGAATATTGTATAAGGGGTGAGATTAAAGACCCATTTCCAATATCCTGCATGTGGATAGCCTATTTCACTGGCACCGTTTATTTAAGAGACTGTCTGTTTTCCCAATTGTGTATTCTTGGCATTTTTGTTGAAAATCAGGGGGTCATAGATGTGTGGGCTTATTTACGGCTTCTTGTATTCTTTTGGTCAATGTATCTCCTTTTATGTGAGAACATTTTTCATTAAAACTTCAAAATGTATTTTGAAGTTGGGTAGTTTGCTCCCAGGTTTGTTCTTTTTGCTCATGATTGTTGTGGCTGTTCAGAATCTTCTGTGATTCCATACAAATGTTAGGACTTTTCTTCCTTATATCTATGAAGAATGACAGGAAATTTGATAGGGATTGAATGGACCCTGTGCACTACTTTGTTTAGTATGTGCATTTTAAACAATTTTCCAATCCTTGAACACAGGATATCTTTCCATTTACTTGTAATTAATTTCCTTCTGTGTTGTATAGTTTTCAGCATATCTTTCATTGCCTTGTTTAAGTTTACTCAAGTGTTTTTTTATTACATTGTAAATGGGATTATTTTCTTAATTTCTTTCTTAGTTCCTTGCTAAGATTTTTCTATGTTGACTCTGTATCCTGAAATTTCACTGAATTTGGTTGCCACAGATTTTTGGAGACTAGGGTTGGTTTTTTTTTTTGTTTGTTTTGCTTTGTTTTAAATGTAAAATCATGTTATCAGGCAAAAAAGGAGAAATTTACTCTTTCCTGTTCAAATGCCTTTTGCATAATCCATCTGGCTAAAACTTCCAGTGCTATGTTGCACATAAGAGACAAGAGTGGTGATCCTTGTCTTTTTTTCTGATCTTACCAGAGAAACTGACTTTTCCCCACTAAGTATGTTAATAGCTGTGGACTTTTCTGAAATGACCTTTATAATGTTGAGAGACATTCCTTCTCTACACAATTTGGTAAGCATTTTTATCATGCTTTTTGCATCCTTTGAGATGATTAAATGGTGTCTTTCCTTCATTCTGCTAATTGGTGGTTTATATTTATTGATTTGCATATTCTGAACCATCCTTATACCAGGAATAAAGCCCATTTTATTATACTGAATCATTCCTAATGTCCTGGTGAATTTGGTTTGCTAGTATTTTCTTGGAAACTTTTAAATTTTGTTGATCAGGGATCATGACCTGTAATTATTTTTTTTTAATACTATCTTTGCCTGGTTTTGATCAGTTTGATGTTGGTCTTATAAAATGAGTTTGGAAGTATAGCCTTCTCTTCAACTCTACAAGAAAATGAGAAAGAATGCTATTATCTTTCCATTAAATCCTTGGTAGAATTCAGTAGTGGACTCATCAGATGCTGGAGTTTAATGGGAGACATTTATTAGTGCTTCAATCTCCTTAGTCATTATTGGTTTGTTAATATTTCCAATTTCTTTGATTTGAACTCAATAAGTTGAGTTCTTAAGAATTTACCCATTTTTTCTAGATTGTCCAAGTCATTGGCATATAATGATTCACAGTAGTATCTTACCACACATTATTCTACATGATCAGTTATATTGTCTCCTCCTTCATTTTTTCCCCCAATTTTAGCCTAGGTTACAAAAGTAACAAACTTCTTTTTTCTGGCATTTTCCCAGTCTCTATTGCATTTATTTCCACTCTGTCCTTTATTTCCTTCCTGTAACAACTTTTGGATTACAATGAGGTACAATTAAGTTGTTTATTTTGGA
>PVKS010024836.1:0-30597 GCA_004027875.1 Aplodontia rufa | reverse complement strand
GGGGGGGTGATTTGAGGCTGGGTGCTGGGGGGTGGAGATGTCAACAGGAAAGCGAGGAAGCAGAATCTCTGTGGCCTCTCTGCTTGGGCTGCCTGAGCTGGACAAAGGGTCCTGCTTTCTCATTCTGGCGTATCACATCCAATTCTCCTTCCTACCACTCCCGGAAGACAAGCGCCTCAGATGGAAACTACACCTTGCCACGCGTGTCCCTGAAGAAACTTGATACCCCCAAAGCAAAGACCACATCAGATGCAGAAGTGTTCTGCAAATGAAAACCGGAGGGGATGGAAAAGCAGAGCCACATCTGTCCAGAGCCCTCCGCTTGCCAGGCTTGTTTCCGTATACTCCATCTTTCTCAGTACCGCACTCATCGGCCCCACTTTACAGACGAGGAAACTGAGGCACAGAGATATGAACCAACCTGCTCAAGATTCCACAGCTGCCCCATCTCTGCTTTATATGTCCCTCTCTTACCATTAATCAGGATGACCACTGAGCACCCCAAAAGCCCCCATGAGGGCCAGCCAGCTTGGCCCTGGGCTAGGCCCCTGCACCTGGAGGGTGCTCCATCGGGCAGTTTCTTCAACATCACTGAGGAAAGAAAACCTATTGAGCACCCAGTCTATGCTCCTTCCATGTGGAGAAGGTTGCAGAAAAGAATCGAAACGGGGCTGGAGCGGTGGCCCAGTGGTTACAGCGCTTGCCTTGCATGAGCAAGTACTTGAGTTCAAACCCCAGCACCACGTACACAACAAAGGGTCAGAGGAATGAAAGCTACATGAAAAGCTAAATAAAAATTACTTCTCTCTTTCTCTGTCACTCACTGTCCCTCTCTCTTTAGAAAAAAAAAAAAAGAAGAATCAAAAGGACACATTACCATCCAGCTGAGAAACAGAAAAACTACACACAAGGTGACTCAACTCCCGCAGACACAGCTCTAGACAAATGCTAATCAGCACAGAGGTCTCTGAGGACTTTAATGAGCAAGAGAAATCAAGCCCCTCACAGGAAGAAGCGGCTCCTGGATACGGGCTAGGGGTCTCTCATGGGCTGCAAGTCAGGGAGCAGAGCCTGAGTGCTGGGGTTTGGGGCCATTCTGGAGCTCAGACCCCCCGACAGTTACAGTGCCAGGGAGGCTCGTCCAGGCCCCCAGCCCATAGAGCCAGGGAGTTTCCCGTGGGCCCAGCTTCCCCTCTGTGGGGCTGGCCATTTCCTTTGCTGAAAGGGCTCATTTCAGAACCTGTTTCCCTCTTCTTAGAGCGCAGGGGTCCCTCTCTTTCCCTCACATGGCCCTACTCCCACAAGGACAAGAGTCTCACTCATTTCTAAAGCCCTTGTAATGGCTTCAAAGTTCAGTCCCATCAAGCTCACAAAGTCCCTGTGAGTCGCGTGGGGTTGGATTTCTAACCCATTTCCCAGCACCTGGAGCCCGAGAGGCTATGCACAGAAGTGCCCCATGCTCACACAGCAAGCCAGGGAGAATCTGAACCCAGAACCCAGCGCCCCTGCACTGGCTTGCTGCCTTTGAACTTCTCTGGCCACAAACCATAGCAAGAAACAACTTTACATTTTGAGCAGCACAGAGTAGGCACACGCATGCACGCAGAGAAACAAACTCCCCTAAGTGATACTTACCCTGCTGCTCCTATGCATTCTGATATTTTCTATTCTCTTTCGCTTTTTAAAATGCAGGTTGTGAGCTACTAAATTGATTCCCAGACCCATCAATGGGTCCGTCTGGCAACAGCAGGATGCCCCCCGCCTGCGCTGCCCAGCTTCTCCTGGAGCCTCCAGGCCCCAGGAGGGGAGTGGGCAGACAGCAGGGAGTGGGCAGAGAAGTTCCAGCTTCGGCCGCTCCTGGTATCAGGCCAGAGGGAGCCCTCTTGGAGAGAGTCTGCTTTGATCTGCCCGCCCAGCTGGGCTCTGCCAGGCTCCTGCAGGGGCTCCCGATCCGCAGCAGAGCCTGGGCCACCCTGCAGCTGAGACAAGCTCTTCCTCCCGCGATTACCCACAGACCCAGCCTCCCAGCTCTATGGAGAAAATCCCCAGCTGGAGGCTGCCCATTCCTGAGCTGAGGAAGAATCATGTGAACTCCAATCTGGTGTCAGGCTGGGCGGTTGCTGAGGAACCACACACCAGCAGAAGGGTGAGGGCGGCAGAGCAGATCCCTGCACGGTCCTCCATCCCCCAGCTCTACGCGCGGAAAATAAATGAATGCCTAGGTCTCATACCCGGCTAATTAAAATGTGCCAGCACCGATGTTTCCCAAAATTCCCCGGGTGACTCTAGTGCCACCAGGGTGGGGAGCTGCTGCTGTGCAGGAAGCTGAGATCTGTCTGCAGGGCAGTGGGGCAACAGCAGGAAGGCTCTGGGGAGGAATACAGGGAGGTCATTGTTTTAAACTGCACAAAGCAGGGAACAAGCACAGGGCTCCTGCTCTTGAGAGCACTGCAAGCCCTCTCTGGCTGGGGCGAAGCCCACTGCAGGTCACCTCGCATCAGGTCATCTACAGGAAACTCAGGCCCTGATGGCAGAGGCTCTGGGCCAGGACCTGGCAGCCAGATGAAGACAGAGCCAAGATCGAAGACCACCGCGGACTACAGGCTCTTCCGGCTCAGCTATCTCCCTCCAAGGCAGGCCCCTCGGAAGGCCCCTCCTGAGCCAGGAAACCAATACACACTGTGCATGGGGTCCCGGGGACAAGGGTTCTCCCTGCCCCATCAGATGATCTGCAGGACCCATGTCTTCTCCGAAGAGTAAATGGTTTGAGGCCTGTCAGGGAACTGTAATTGGTAGGGTCCCTCCAAGTAAATGCTACTACACAACACGCCCTTTTCAAGGTCCCTTATATTACTTGCCTCAAGTAACAAGCAAGCTGTCCCCTGTAGTCTGCACTTTTTTTTTTTTAAAGAGAGAGGGACAGTGAGAGAGAGAGAGAGAGAAAGAGAGAAACAATTTTTATTTCGTTTTTTCATGTGGCTGTCATTGCTCCGAGACTTCGTTGTGTATGTGGGTCCTGGGGTTTGAACTCACATACTTGCGCATGCTGGGCAAGCACCGTAACTCCTGAGCCACCGCACCAGCCCCAGTAGTCTGCATTTTGACACGGATGCTATTCCTGAGTTGTAGGGGTGTGCTTGGCTTTCCCTGATGTCATATGCGGGTTAGGAAGGCACGGTGGACGGTGACAGCCTAGCTACCCCCAGGTCATACCTGCCAAAGAGAACACCTCTGGCTCTCTACATGGGGTGGCTCAGCCTAACAGGACACACAGCCATGGGTCACCTACACCAGCACTGTACACACCTGTAGGAACACTGATGGCCCTGAGTCCCTTTCTGCCCCCAGCACCCCTGCCAGCAGATGCACCGAGCCTCCCCTGGAGTAGAAGTCCTCCTTTCTCCAGGTCAAGGACACAGATGGAGGGCTGCCACAGACTCATGTTCACTTGAATTGGGAAATGCCCACAGTGCCCATGCCACATTCTTAGGTGCTAGGTTTTCATCTGTAACCTAAAACAGAGCCGGGTGCGGTGGTGCACACCTGTAATCCCAGCGACTCAGGAGGCTGAGACAGGAGGATCTCGAGTTCAAAGCCAGCCTCAGCAACTTAGTGAGGCCCTGTCTCAAAATAAAATATAAAAAGGGCTGGGGATGTGGCTCAGTAGTTAAGCATCCCTGGGTTCAATCTCCAGTACCAATAATAAGCAAACAAATAAAGCAGAAAGGGAAGACCAGAAGTAGTAGAGACACGATGCAGTGGTCTCAGGGGTCCTAGAGGCCCCGTAACCTCTACCCTGACCCAAACTTCTTCAAGAAAAACCTACAGTTAGGAAAAATAGTGGGCCAGTCATAAAATCACAGTTTCAAGAGCAACTGTCTACCCCACTTCCAGGCTTCTGCCCTTCACTCCAAAGGGCAGCTTCTGAGAAGTGGCTCTGGCACAAAGGCAGGGATTTGGTGAAGGGCCCCACCTACCTCGGCAGCCACTGCCTCATTCTCTCCATCCTCCTCCCCCTGTGGCAGCCCCGGAAGGTTGGGCTGAGCCCTGGACATCTCCATGGTGACCAGCATAAACATCTGCTCCTGGACCTGGCTCTGGAGGGCTGTGCACTTTTCTCAGCTGTGCGAGGGGCTGCTTTGAGGGCCACAGGATTGGAGGCCACAGGGTCTTCAGACACCCGCTGGCCCCCAGAAGTCCAGGCAGCCTGGGGGTCTGTTTACAGAGAACCCTGAGGTCTGCTCCAAGCTGGTGGCACCATGCAAGGCCTCAAGCACCTTACAGCAACCCCATGGTCACTTTGAGACTGGCATGGGATGGAGATAAAGAGCAGAGGTTCTGGTCACTTCCTGGCTCTGTGACCTTGAGAGTCACATGGCCTGGCAACCAGTGAGAGTCAAAGGAGATAAGGCCCAGCAAGTGCCTGCACAAAGTAGGTCCTCAAAGAGAGTAGTGAGGACACCTTGGTGGAGAAGGAGGTGGCAACAACGATGCCACCCCTCTGACTGGACGTTCTGCCGTACTGTCCAATTCCCCTGCACAGGGTGCAGGATCCTGGGCCCCCTGGCAAGGCAGTGGTTGTGGAGTGCCACCTCACCCCCAGCAGGGTTCCAAGGTTACTCAAAGTACCTACTGACGGGGTCAATCAGGGTGAAGGCCTGAGGGGTCTCCAGGGGCTGTGACGAGTATAAACCGTGCCTATAGCCAGACAGCCGCAGGGACCTTCACTGCCCCAGCACACACTGTACCATTACACCCGGCAGCCACTGCCAAGGTCACCTGAACATCTGATGGTGCTGCACTGCTGCAGGTTTGAAAGGGAAAGGTCTGAATTAACGGTGGCTCTGCTGGACGGTCCAAGGAGCAAGAGCAGGAGGAACGGAACACTAACTCAAGGCCTAGAGCAACTCAGTGTGCAAGCCACAGCCACTTCCTGAGCAGGTGCTGCGCTGCGTGCCTTCTGAATGCACCCCAAAGCACGCGCTGTAGCCAGGCGCTGAGCTGAGCGCCCTCTGAATACTCTTCAGTTTAATTTTCACATCAATCCTATGTGGCAGGGATTCTCCCTGTTTTATAGATGGGGCAAATGAGACTCAAGGCCACAAGAGACTTTCCTAGGGTCGCATAGCTGGTAAGAACAGCTGTGACTTGAACCCAGGGCTGCCTGACTCCAAAGACAGGGTTCTAGACCGCTGCATTTGGGTATTATCATTACTACAGCAAATCACCACAAACCTAGTGGCTTGAAAAAACCAAATGCAGGCTGGAGTGGTGGCTCAGTGGTTACGGAGCTTGCCTGGCATGCACGACTACACGAGTTCAAACCCCAGCACCACGTACACAACCAAGTGTCCCAGGAATGAAGTTAATGTGAAGAACTAAATAAAGATTGCTTCTCTCTCTCCCTCTCTCTCTCTCACTGTCCTCTCTTTCTTTAAAAAAACAAATGTGTTATCTAGAAGTCAAAAGTCTGATGTGGGCTAAAGCTGAAGCATCTACAGGGCTGTACCCCTTTCCTTCCCTGGCTTCCAGAGGCTTCCACCCTGCTTGCCTGGGACAGCCCACATCTTCAGAGCCTGCAGTGGTGGACTGAGTTCTTCTCACGTTGCACCTCTGTCTGCTGCCGCCTCAGCATGTCTCTTCCTCTGACCCACCTGCCCCCTGTTCCACTCTTAAGGACCCTGTGATAATTTGGGGCCTGCCCAGAAACACAGGGCTGTCTCCTTAAGTCAGCAGATGAGCAATCTGAATTCCACCTGCTACCTTGATTCCACTTTGCCATATAAGGCAACCTGGTCAGTGGTTCTGGGAGTGGGAACTGGATATCTTAGGTTGGGGACATGTTAAAACCCTCCACAGTGATGATTCCCTGATGTCACAGTGATGATTCCTGATGTCATCGTGGGCATTGGTCTCCAGGAATCTTGTTGAAGTTGTTTCTGGTTCACTAGTCTGGGCTGGGGCCCGACAGGTGCACTTCTAGCAAGCTCCCTGGTCCACCAGCTGAGGCCTGCTACCTCTCTGGAGAAAGACAGTGATCATGAACTATGCTACACAAGTGTTTGTGCTGAATAAATAATAACAGAGAGAACGAGGGGGCTTGGAAGGAAAGAGACATCTGGACCTCACCCTCCACCTTCCCCCAGACAAAGTCTGTGGCAAAAAAATCCAAAGTCACAGGGACCAATCAGCAGCAAGGAGCGCGGGCAGGTGTGATGGAGCCGCAGGGCGGGGTGGGCTTTGAGCTGTGTCCTGAGAGGGGAGGGGAGGAGGCGGCCCCCCAGCCCTGGCAGCCTGTGCTGTGTGGCCCTACTTGTAGCTCACCTGCTTCCCAGCCCCAGTTCCTCTTGCCAAAATGCCCCTCACCCACCATCTCCATATTCTTCTTCCCAATCTTCATGGCAAAATCCCATCCCCCAAATTCTTCAAAGTGCTGTTTCCCAGTTGAACCTCAGGACCCCCATATCATGACTCCTGTCTGGCGGGGAGCTGTCAAGTGCAAATTCTCAGGTCCTGCCCCGAACTTGCAGAAGCTCTTAGGGCTAAGGCTGGGGAGGCTGTATTTCCACCCTGAATCAACAGCACCTCCTCCGCTCAGTGCCCCAACACCCAGAGGGTGAAGTTGTCACCCCTCCGTGCCCACCGCCCAACCCCATCTTTCTCTGGGTTCTTTCCATCCTTCCCTGGTGACTTGAGACTTCTAAGAGGGAGCCCTGGGTGTTTTCTCACTGTGGCTGGGAGAGCTGGGTCAGGGCTCCTCACACAGAAGGATGGCATGGAGTTCCATAGGATAGATGGGTGCTGGGACCGGGGACAGTGTGCATACTCTTGTGACTTGAGATGCCACCGTGTGCAAAGCACTGTGCTTCCCCCACTGCAGCCAGGCTAATGTCATTTCCCACTGCAGTGGTGAGTGCCCATCTCCTCCTGCCCACAGTACACATCCTGAGGAAGAAGTTGCTAGCTTCGCTTTGTCCTTTGCTGGGGAAAACGCGTCCAGCCTTTGATAAATTAGTGAATCTGAATTCACTTCTTCCTGCAGCCTGCCTGGAAGGCCAGTGAGGATGAAGGTGAAGTGAGAAGCTAATGAACTGGGGGAGACAGACGGGGGAGGGAGGAGGTAACAGGAAGAGGAAGGGTGTGGGTGGTTGGCCCTGCGTGGAAATGCATCACCGTGGTGACCTGCTGAGCCCAGAGGGTCTTCCAGCCAAGAGAGTCTGTGGTCTGGGGAGGCTGGAGCTGCCCAGAGCATCCTTCCTGCCTGCAGCCTGCAGCCCGCTGCCCAGACTGCAGGCCTTGGCGTTGCCATGGCAACCTGGGCCTGCTGCCCCTACCACCTCCTGTCTCCCCACCCAGGCTGCTCCACCCCGTCAATTAATAACCTAATAATGTATGACAACAGTCACTGCAAACACCCGGACAGCAGCCCTCTTGAGAACAAACAGCCTTGTCCAGGCAGCTGGGAGCTGCAAAGACGCACATCACACTTGACCCCAAGCCACCTGCTAAAATCCATTTTCCTGAATCCAAATTACACTCTCCCTGTTTTCTCCCTCTTGTTTTAAAGGCATGGTGTTGGTAGAGACAGGAACTGAAGCCTGAGAGGTTCCTGGGAAACAGATGCTAGAAAAGCCACCATACAGGACATCTGCCCCCTCAGTCCTGAATCAGGACCAGAGATGCTGATTGTGTGATAAGACCCTCACCATGGTCATCTGTATCTCTGCTGGTCCTCCCCTGATTCCCAGCCTTTGCAAAAGATGGATCCATGTATGGCGCCCAGGGGGAAAATGCAAGAGCAAAAGGGAAGACTTTCACGTTGTGTAGATCCAGGATGGTGGCAAACTATTTGATATTCCTCTCTTTGAGAAGTGGGGGTCTAGGTCCCCTCCTCTTGAATCTAAGTAGGCTCTGTGACAACTTGACCAGCAGAATAAGGTGAAAGCAACTCTGTCCCAGCTTGAGCCAACACCTCAAGGGACCACAGCTCTTGAAACACAAGCACCACAGTGAGAAAGCCCGGAAGAAACAAGATCCTGGCTGACAGCCCCAGCCGCACTCCCAAATGCCAGCCAGGACCAACCTGCAGGCCATACAGGTGTATGTGTGCTCATGGAAGATGGTCCTCCAGCCCCAGGTAGACCATCTCAACTGATGCTGCAAAGGAGCAGAGATCAGCCATCCACAGCAAGCCCTGCCCCAATCCCAGCCTTGTGAGCAGAATAAATGGGCATAACATTTAGTTAATATCTTCTAAAGTGCTTTGTTATGTAGCAGTGGACAGCTAGAACACAAATATCATTTTTACCCCAAATCACATTAGGCCTGTCATGTGTTAGATTCATCCATATGGTTATCTAATTTTTATGCAATTCTGTGAAGTATTATTATCTCCATTTCCCCCATGAGCTTTGAAAGCTCAGAAGGGTAAAGTATCTCATTAGAGGCCAGTCAGCTGGCAGGCTGAAACAGGAATCCTGACGCCCAGGCCCAATCTCCCTCCTCCACCACCTTCCTCTTCCTCCTAGCTGCCAGCACAGAAGGCTAGGTCTTTCCCTCTCTGCTTCCTGTTAGATGAGTCTTCTCTGCCTCGGTGAGGTTTGCCCAGAAGGGTTCAACATCATAGTGAAAACAGGAATTCTCAGAGCTGACACTTAGGGGCATGGCCAGGCTTCCAAAGTAAGAACTTTACCTACATGATCTCATGACCACCCTAGGAAGTAAGCTCTATCCTTATACCCATTTCTCAGAAGGAGACAGGAGACTTAAAACAGAGGTGATTTGGGCTGGGGATGTAGCTCAGTGGTAAAGCACCTGCCTAGCACGTGCAAGGCCCAGGGCTCAATCCGCAGGAAGGAGGAAATGAAAGGAAGGAAGAAAAGGAAAAGAGGTAATGTGCCCTGGGTAACAGCTCCAATAAAGGAAGAGGTGGGGTCTGGGTTCAGGAACTGGGCTCTGGGCTGCAAATCCTCCGGTCCTTGCGGTCTACAGCATCGGTCTACAGCACCGCAGTAGCCCACTGCTTCCTCTTTCAGCCCAGGAACTCCCCCGCTGGGAGCTGACCTGTGCCCAGGGAGGGGGCGCGGGGTGGGAGGAGAGGAGCAAAGCGGGACTCTCATCTCGCATTTGTATCCTTTCAAACCACCCTCTCCCTTTTCTCCCTCTGTGGTGGCTATGGTTGGTATTCTTATCTCCCTTTCACAGCCACAACCAGTGACCTGCCCAGAGCTCCCCTCTGCGCACTGCTAAATCCCAAAGAGCCTGCTTCCCCCGCCCTGGCCCCGCAGCTGGCCACCTCTCACAGCCAACCGGGACTACAGGACTGGGACTACGGCGCGCTGCATTCCCAGGTGGGCCATTTAATTGCCAAAGCAGAGTCCCGCCCGCGACCAGGGTCCCTCCTCCTGCGCACCAAGCTAGCCTTCCCCTCGCTGGGTGGCGGGGGGCCGTCCCCATCTCACTGCCCTTCGCGGAAAGGGGCCGCGCAGACCTGGGGAGAGGAGAGGAAAGCCTAGGGAATGAAGGGTTAGCTGTGGGACGCTCTTCCTGGGGGGAGGTGGGAGTCATTACCAGGTGGCCACGGAGCCAGCCGAGGGGGTGGCTGCTAAACCCGGCGGCGACCACAGGCGGAGACACCCCGCCCTGGCGAGTGACCGGGACGCGCCGGCACTTGTGAATGGTGTCGGGGTGGTCGCGGGCGCCGCGCCTCCGCCCTCGGGCACGCACGCGCACGCGGCGCTTCCCGCTCCTGCCCCGCGCCCCGCGCGCGCTCCCGGCGGCCGCGCTCCAGGACCTCTCCCGGGAGGGCGCCGAGCCGCCGCCCCCAAACGGTTTCCCGGGCCTGGCGCGCCGGGGACCCGCGACGTTAGCGAGAGGAAAGGGCTTGGCTCCGGGGGACACGTACCTGCGCGGCGACAGCCTGGCACGACGCTGTCCCTACCCTGCGCGGCGCCCGCGCCCCGTTACTGCCAGCGCGCACGCGGCCAGCAGGAGTAGCCCGGAGACGCCAGCGGTCCCTTCCTCCTCAAGAAGCCCGGGCCACGTTGTGCACCGAATCCTCCCGCTCCCACCGGCCGAAGGGCACACCCAGACCTGCCAGTCCACGCCCTGCCTGTCACACCGACAGACCGCAGGCCACAGGCTGGGCGCCTGCCAAGGGAGCTGAGGCGCGCGCCTGTCCTGAAGGTGCAGCATCCCCGCCAGCGCCACTTCCATCCTGACCAGGGCACAGGCCCTGTAGCACCGGGCCTCGGAGTGGGCAGACTGTAAAAGGACGAGGGCCATCGTCCAGCCACATGCACTCCCAGGGTCCCTGGCTGTCAGCGGCCTCTCGTGGGAAATCCGCGGTGGCAAGCTGGGATAAGACACCTGCAGTGGACTTTCAGTATCCCCAACACAGGCACACCAGCAGCCACTCGATAAATGGCAGTTCAGTGTTGGTGCTGTGGGGCTCTCTCCTGCTCTGAGCTCAGCCCTGGCCTCCAGCACTAAGTTTCACTGCCTCTTGGGCTCCCCGCTGGGTGCTCCCCAGACCTAAGAGGGCCCCGCGACGGCACAGAGGCCCTCCTAACTGGCTTGGTTGAGAGTTCAAGGAAGGCTGAGCGCCCTCTGCCCCACAAATGTAGTAATAACAGTTGCAGCTAGTATTTATCAAGCACCTACTGTGTGCCCAGCACTGTTCTAAATGCTCAAAACTCTATAAAATAGATGCTACTGTTACTCCCATCCTGCATGTGTAGAACTGAGGCAGAGAGGTCAAGGAATTTGCCCACAGTTGCACAGGTATGAAATGGAAGTATTGGGATTCAAACCTAGGCAGCTGGATCCAGAGCACTTATCACCACTGGCATCCTATCCCATGCTACCCCTTGCTGTTCCCTCAGCACCTTCTGCTCTTTCACAAATGCATGCCTTTGCTTCTGTGGCTCTACCCTCAAAAGGCCTCTGGTCTGCCACTGCCTGAACTCTTGCCCCAGGATTTTTTTTTTTTTTTTTTTTTTTTGTACCAGGATTGAACCCATGGGCACTTGAGCCACATCCCCAGCCCTTTTTACATTTTATTTTGAGATAGGGTCTTGCTAAGTTGCTAAGGGCCTCACTAAGTTGCTGAGGCTGGCTTGAACCTGCAACCCTCTTGCCTCAGTCCCCTGAGCCACCACGCCCAGGTAGCCCCAGTTTTGACTCAAAAGTCACCTCTTCTAGGGAGCCTTGTTGGTTGTTGCAGGCAACGTGAGCGGAGCCCCACTGTATCCCATGACGCCTTTCCCAGTGTTCTTTACACTGCCTGCTGGGATTGTTGGCTCACAGCTGTCTGTCGGTCCTGCTCAGAGCAGAGCACCCCATTCCTGTTTGTGAAATGAATGTCTGGAACAGGTCACTGCAGGAAGCTGCGGAAGCTTGTGTGGTTGGTCTCAGGACGGATGGCTGGGGTAGAGATGGACAGCAAATGGAAGTGGAGACTGGGAGGGAGGGAGGGAGGAATGGAGAGCTGGACCACGCAACAGTCTTACCTTCTGCAAGCCCCTCTGGTGGCTTAGGGCTGTGTAGCCTGGCCTCTAGGTGAGTCTCTGGCTTCAGCTGGTACACATACTTTGGAGGGCAGAAGGTCCTCTGCAGGGAGAGTCAGAGGGAGCAGGAGGGAGAGGGGGAGGGAGGAGGTTTTGCTTTTCCTGCTGGGCACCAGCCCAGCAATCTCCCAACAGGCAATTTCAGAGTTTGGATCAGCCTTCTCTTCTGGTCCCCATTTTGAAATCTCCTCCTTCTTGCAAAATCTTTGCAAGTGGGGTTTTTTTGGATTAACTATCCATGCCTGAAAGTGTGCATCTGCTTTTAAAAGAAAATGCCACACTGAATGAAGTTAAGAGCTTGACTTGGAAAACCAGTTTCAGAACCCCAGCTCTGCTACTGACTGACAGCAGGAAAATCTTGGAAAAGTCTCCTAGCCTCTATGTGTCCATTTCCTTGTCTGTGAAAATGGAAACACTACTTGAAAAGGGGGCTCAGATGATTACACTAATTAAATCAGGTAAATGTCTTAGTTCAACAAGGAGCACACAGAATGGCTCGATAGGTGTCAGTTATTACTATTGTTATTTTTATTATTATACACTCCAAATCCCCCCTTAGGTCTTGAACACCTTCTGTGTCCTCAGTGTTTATTCATGACCTCCTTCCACCCCAACAGCAGTTTTATTCTCTCCATTTCTCACGTGGGGCACAATTCTAGGGGTGCTGTGCATGCCATAATAAAGAATGGTCACCACTTGGGATGGCTCCGGGTGGCAGTCTTGGTGGGTGTTTCCCCACCTCTCTTTCTCTATTCAAGGATCTCTGTTTACAGATGCCCAAATACAACTGGTACGTTTCCTGCCTAAATGCTCTTAAAATAATCTCCCTTTTGATTCTGCTTCAGACAGAACAGCATGGTCCTTACTCTTCCATTACTTAAAGATATAGAACCAGCTGGTGGAAAACAAGCTTGCCATTTCTGGCCATGCTGTCCCTAAGAAAATGCTAGATTTGGCAAAGCAGAGACCCACTGCACTGCTGGCACCGCCCTTTGGCTGGGCTTTGCTCTGATTCTTGGTGTCAAGACGTCCATCAGCCCTTGGCAGGAGCGGCAGCATTGGTTGTTCTGCAAATGAAACCTGGCATGGGCCTTATAAACAACCAACAGCTAAGTCAAAAGGAAGCATGCACTCCAGAACCTTCCTGAACCTAGAGAAAGGTAAATTATGGCCCATGCTCTTGGAATGCTGATTTGAAATGCTGCAGTAATAACCATCTTTCTCGCCCACAGAAGTCCTCCCCCGCTCTGGGCTGGGTTCCAGAGACATGGTCAGAAACTCTCCACTCCTGGGCTAAGTGATGTTTGCATCCATTTCGTTTCCAGTCTCCTGTGGGTTTTTTATCTTGGCATTTTGCCTAAAGGCAGAATGAGGGCAGCTCCTTCACTTCCAGGTGTCCAACTCCTTGACACCCTGCAGGTGTCCAGAAAATGGCAGCCCAAGGAATGTCTGAAAGGGGCTCTAGCCCCAGGCCAGGAGCCTGCTGTCCACTTGCCACCCCCCGCCCTATTTTTGCACTCCGCCTTTTGCTGACATTGGTCAGTACAAGCACTAGTTGGAGATCAGAGGAGGGGAGGAGAACAGGGACCTAGGAGGGTTTACCCCTTCTGCCAGGGTGGCTTTGGGTCAGCTGCCAGCCATTGCTGAAGGCATCTGCTCCCCTGGGAGTCCTCTCCCCCACTCGCCTCTTCCTAGCCACAGTCCCCAGACATGTGAATCCCAGGGAGCTGGCATCCATGCGGGCTCCCTGGACTCTGATCAGGCACATGAGTCCCTGCTTCCTGCCAAGCCTGATTCAGAAGCAGCTGCTTCAGAGGCTGTTTAGCTGCAAACTCGCGTCAGCGCGGAACAAGGACTCAAGACCCTGCGCAGATTGTCCACCTTAACAGACGGTGGCTCTTCCAATTCATCCTTCCAGTTAGCACAGCTGGCCAGCCTCAGAGGAGACTCTCTCCAGCCTCCAAACAACAGGATGAGCCCCTACTTCCTCCCCAGACTGCAGTACCAGCTCCTGAGGCCCGGCTCTGCCCAAGCCTCCTCTCGCTGGGGCCCCTGCCCTGTGCTTCCTTGTCAGCTCCTAGGACAGCACCGCACTGCTTTACATGGGTGGACAGCTTCCCTTCTGAGAATCACCCTTGCTGAGTCAGGTGCCCTCCGGGACAGTTTCAGGCAGCAGGCTGGCTGTTCTGAGAACCATCATTTCTGGCATTAACCACACTCCAGCAGGCTCTGGCCTGAGCTGATTAATCGGACGAGCAGATGAACACCACAAAGTTGTTTCTGTTCCCTCAGATAATCCAAGGGCTCCCAGACAGACTGTGACTAATGGGGACACCCAAAGGCAGGAAAACTCCACGGCCTGTGGGCAGTCGGCCCAAGTCCAGGAAAGCGTGAGCAGGCACATCTGGAGGGCTGGGGAGCAGTGTTGCATCCTGCGTGGATTTAGGACCCTGGAGGTGCCTTCAGGCTGGGTTGTCTCAGGCTGGGGAAATGCAGAGTTGTTTAGCATATGAACACCTGGGTGAAAGCTGTTTCACTTCCTGGGCCTCGGTTTCTTCTTCTGTAAAATGGGGTTAATATAAAGATCAGTGTAAGAATCAAATATAAAGGCACTCTGTGTGAGATTTGGCTCCTTGGCAACTAGGAACCCCACTTAGCAGGTGCAAAGAGAGGTTAGTAGGGCAAGACACATGGGACCTTGCTGACGGACGTAAGCTGGGCCCGCCTGGGGCTGTTCAACTAGCTTTGGACAGTCTCTGCTTTGATTCTCTGCTCATGAAAAATAGATAAAATCCTGGCTCCTTACTTATTGGCTGTGTGACCTTAGGCAAATTACATGACCTTTCTGTGCCTCCTTTTTCTTATTCGTAAAATGAGGGTAACAATACTTCACAAGGCCGTTGTACTACACGAGTTAAGTCTAAAACTCTTACAACTACACCTACCCATAAATGGAAGCCACTTGTCCTCATCAGGCATGTGGGAGGCTTGTGGGTTCCGCTTGGTTCAATTGTGCTGGCTTCTTTTTGACAGCTGAGAAAACTGGTGATTGCTTTTCTTCGATTTGCTACATAAGATGTGCCTCCTCCGGGGTGCCTATGACTTCAGTGTATGGAGGCTAGAGGGACGGGGAGGGACTAGAGAGGAAGTTGCCAAATAGGAACTTTTCTAGACTTTCGGGCCAGGAGCCCCCATAGGGTGTGTGCACTAGGATGGCGAGCAAGGGTGGAAACAGGAGGAGACTTGCAAAGATTGTGTCTCACAACTGAGACACAATCCTGACCTTCAAAATCTTGGGGAAAACTCCCCCTGAGTGGGGCTTCAGCCCTTGCTTGGCCTGTCCCCAGGATGTTGGCAGGTGTCTTGGGAGCAATCGGTGCCAGAGTGGCAGTGCCACCTAGAGGTCAGGAAGGTGCTGCTGGGATCCCAGCTGTGCGGCTTGCTCAGATCCCCTCTTGGTGCCTCCGCTGTGCAGCAGAGAGGTGCCAAGGCCCCTTCCTGCCAGGTGCGGCGTGCAGAGCTGCAACTGCTCCTGACCCACCGCAAGGACTCAGTGAACGTCCGAGACTGACCCCAGCAAGAGTACTGCCAGGAGTGGCTGTTGTAGGCAGTGATGACCCCTGAAGACATCTGTGTCCTAATCCCTGGAACCTGTGACTGTGTCACTCTGCTTGGCAGAAGGACCTGGCACGTGTGATTGAATTAGGGATCTTGATGGGGAGGTCATCGGGATTGTCCCGGTGGACCCAATGTAACTATGAGAGTGAAGAGGGAGGCAGAAGAGGAAGAATTTGAGTGACACCCAAGCGAAAGCCTGGGCTAGCATGGCTGCTCTGATTCCAGCCCTGGGGGACCTACTGACCTCTAGAATTCTCAGATAATAAATCTGCTTGTGGTGTCATGAGGACAGCTGCTTAGCCCCAACACAGCTGGGGACAGAACCCATGGCCTCACATGCCCCACAGCTGCCTCTCTGAAGGAGGAACCGCTGAATCGAGTCAGGTCGCTCTGCAGCATTTATTGAGCACCTGTGGTTTACACGTTGCCCATGGCCCTTGCCCTCTGTAAATACTGGGAATCCAGACTATGGGTCTGAATGTGCCCTGGGTATGGGCTTTGCCAGGGGTGGACGATTCAGGTACAGGAGAGCTCAGGGTGGTCCAGGCAGCCACAGAAGGCCTCTGGAGAAGCCACACTCCTCAGAGCCTTGAAGGTGCAGGGACTGGATGAGGGGAGGGAGGATGACAGGGCAAAGGAAAGAAAGGAATCACTGGAAGGGGCCAGTGAGGTCAAAGCCCAGTTATTCCTCCATCTGCCCCTTCAACATCTGCACTCTGCCCTGTGGGGTCCTGTGGGGAGCGAGGTGCACCAGGGTGTTCTCAGGAAACTCCCACTCAGGGGTGGAAGGCAGGGGCCACTCCAGGGAGGCTGAAAGAAGCTGCAGCAGGAGGGGCGCACAGGTGGGCTTTCTGTGACAGCCACTGCAAGGATGGCAGATTCTCTAACCCTCCAGGTGGTGCCCGAAGGAGTTGAGGGATTATTTTTTTGTTATTCCCTGGGGAGAAAGTCCCCACCAGTGCAAGCACATCTTGAACTCCACTGGAATTCCTGTCCACCTCCCTTCCTGCTCCCTGGGTCAGCGCAGGATGCCCCTGGCTGCTCCCCCAGTGCATGGCCCTGAACTTTAGCTGCAGCTAGGGTCAGGACATGTCCCCTGGGTCTGGACAGTGGGTGCCCTCTGACCCACTGTTTCCCCCAAGCCAAGACCCTCATGATACACCTCTGGGCAGCTGGTCCCATAGATCTGGATCCTAGAATGACAGGGACCTACTCTCAGCCCTCCTCCTGCCCCGCTTCCTCCTGAAATCCTTTATTCTTGAGTTGATTTGAATTTCCAGCTGCAGGGGAGGTCGAGGAGCTGGTGGTGCCGAAGTTCAGGTGTCCACTCGTGCCAGCCTCCTGCGTCCCTCCCTGTGGTGCTGGCCCTCCCCAAACTGCCTGGTGCACTCACCTCTCCCACACGTGGGTCACTGTCTGGATGTGGCACCAGCGACCTCCACCTCCATGCCTGGCTGTCTGCTGGTCGCAGACCATGGGTCTGGGGACCTGTGCTGCAGGAAGCTAAGGTGTCCCTGGTGGCATCCACAGAAAACAGGTCCTTTGGACACAAGGTCTGCACAGGACAGTCTCCGCCCTGCAATGGCCTGGGGACTGGTGCGGCTTCCAGAAGGGTCATGAGGGCCATTGTCGGGAGCTTGGATGGCCCCGAGGGTTCCAGGACCAGGGACCTCTCCCCCTGTCCCTCTGTGCTCTCCAAGGTTAGAGGTCAGGAGCAGCTCTCAGATTGAGAAGAGACATGATGGATTTCATCTAATGCCCCGAGCCTGCCATGACCCCCTCCCTCCCCAGGCACCCAGCCACCCGGCCAGAACATCCTCACCCACCAGAGAGAGAGGTGACGGCTTTACCCCAGCCACTTTGCTCTCTGGGGAAGGGCAAAGTGGGAGGGCAGAGTCATCACTTTCAATCTCGTCCCTTTGTTCCTCTCTGGGGCCACTCTCAGGCCACTCCAGGGGCTGGGAGAAAGGAGGAGAACAGCAAGAACAGCGGCACTGTGCACATCCGCCCTCCCCAGCGCCGGAGTGGAGGCCCAGCTGGCTTCCTGAGGTGGGCCTACTCTGGACATTTCTCATTCTGTCCCTCCCTCTTAGACGTGGTGCTCCCAGCGGGCCAGGGCGGACCTATTCTGGCCTGTGAGGGCAGACTGATGAAATTTCCAGGAATTTCACAAGCCAGTTGTTAAACACGGCCATTATTAAAGATGGACTTAACATAAACCTGCAATTAAGCAACACGTTAAAACAAAGGTATTATAGACTCAGTACTCACTACTTCCTGTTACTAGTACCCATGCCTTCGAGGTTATTTACCTTTGCGTGGTGGTGAGGTTATACTACTGGGGCTGGGTGCCACTGCACACCCCTTCCCTCTCCACACTTAGTGACTTTGTAATGGCAGTTTGAAGTCAGCCATGGTAAGAATATTTACACCACAGAAACGGGCAAATGTTCCATCTGGGGCTCAACTTACGCTTTTGGGAATCTCTAGACTTGAGAGTTATGGAGAAAAATGTTAACATACATTTGAAAGTGTGTTGGGTGGATATTATGGTGAGTTACATCTTAAAATCATTTAAATTTTTGGTACTGGGGATTGAACCCAAGGGCACTTAACCACTGGGCCACATCCCCAGCCCTTTTTTACTTATTTATTTTGAGACAGGGTCTTGCTAAGTTTCTTAAGGGCCTAAATTGCTAAGGTTGGCCCTGAACTTGAGATCTTCCTGCCTCAGCAGGATTAGTGACACAGGGCCCCTGGCAACCTTAGCAGCTCTTGCTGGATGCACAATCCGAGGCAGGGAGCCTGGAGGGCTCACTCCCTGCTTGATGTAGGACAGGTTCAGGAACCAAATTATTGGGATTACAGGCATGAACCACTGTACCTGCCTACATCTTAATTTTACATGAAGCATTCCACACCTGAGGCCATTACAACTGAATAGCACAAACAATTGAGGAAATATTCATCCGGCATTCAGAAACTAATTCAGCAGCCACTCACATCATCAATGAATAAAGTCAGACACAGATCTCTGATGTGTTCCTCTTCCAACTTACTTAACACAGAAAATACCAACATTCATGCGGGAGCTAGTTGTGTCAGATGCACCCACAGGTTGGCTACAAACAAGAGCAAAAAAATCAATGAGAGCTTTTCATGGGAATTGATTGGCTGCATGGATTTTACAATAAAATGCACTGCACATTTTATTACACTAATTGTCGCACATACTTTATAGCAGTGAAATTTATATATATTCCTCATCCCCGGAGAGCCAGTTGATGAAGTTTTGGCGGGATGCTCCCTAAGGCGTATGATCTTCCCAATTTTCTTTATGTCCTCCCAGGGTGGGGCCTTCTTGTGCCAAACTGATCCCAAATCTTTCTGCAGGCACACTCCACTGATGTGGGCACGAATGCCACTTGGGTACTTCCCCGTGCAGAGGGTGGGGCTTAGGACTTGGGAGGGACCCCTGGACCCAGGGTGCTGCCTATGGGGACTGTGGTGGTTTGGGACTGGGTGTGGATGTGAGCAAGGTCTGAGTTGGAACCAGCTGATGGTCACACAAACGGGACACAGGGAAGTGACTGGGATATCGAATGGCCTCTGGGTGTGCACTGCGGCAGGTGTGCAAGATGGGGACAGAGGCCCAGCTTTGGTGGGGTGGATGTGAGTGGGGTGTAGGACATGTCGAGGTACATTCAGGACATCCAAGTTGGACACACGGATTCAAAGAGCCGGGGCTGGAGAAGCCAGCTTATCACCTTCTGGGAATAGTTGGTAATTAGAACTGTGATGGCAGGAGCTTGTCAAGGGCTGGGCGAGACTGGGGGTGAGCCGCTCAGAGGATAGAGGGCTGGGTGTAGCTGCCATGGAGGCTGGGGGTGGTGGTGTTTCAGAAAAGTCCCTGGAGGCGAATGGCTGACCATGACTGAGGAATTGCCTTTGGATTAGTGACACAGGGCCCCTGGCAACCTTAGCAGCTCTTGCTGGATGCACAATCCGAGGCAGGGAGCCTGGAGGGCTCACTCCCTGATTGATGTAGGACAGGTTCAGGAACCATAGGGAAATCCGGACTAGGGCTGCCCTTTCCCTGCTGACCCAAGGGGAAGCTGGGCTGATAGATGAAGGTCATGGGGGAACTGACAATCCCAGGACTAGACACTGTGACTTGGGATGAAAGCACCTGGCAGAGAGAAGGGAAACCAGGTTCGGGGCACATTCCTGGGTCCAGGATGGGACCTGTAGCCATGGGACAGATTGTGTCAGTGAGTGAGGAACAAGCAGGGGCGGGGGGGGGGGGGTAGTTGAGGAGCTGGTGGCCCAGGCAGGCAGCGATTCCAGGCCTGAAGTTAGGAAAGGCTGGGGCAGCACGCACCATGGACAGGAACAGGAATGACCGAGAGAGCGAACGAGGGCACAAGTATGTGAGCACAGAGCTGCACCCAGGAGAATCGTGACACAGGCCGGGACTCCAGCAGAGACTAGCTGGGTGTCAGCTCATGAAAAGGCCACACAGGATGAAGACCACCAAGTGCCTGCCACCCGGACCTGCTGGAAGCAGCATGGATGGCAGTTCCCACGGAGTGCTGGATATGGGGACAGGTTGCAGAACCCTGGGGGAGGCTGGGCCAGAGGGCAGGAGATCCTTCCAGAGTCAGCCTGGTGAGCCAGGAGGACAGAAAAAAGGTAAAAGGGTTTGGTTGCGTGTGGATATTTTTGGTGCCTTCTCGCCTCCTCCTCTCTCCACCCATCCACCTCACCTGAGGTCCCCAAGGCTTGTATTCCAGATCCAGCACTTAGGAGCTGCACAGCCTCAGCAAAATCAAAAGGCACCACTTCCAGCTTAGCTTCATGTCAAAAAGGGACAGTTTATGCCGACGCAGGGGAGATCATGATTGTTGCGTAACTGTAGGAAAACCGCTCTGCACATCTGTCTCTGGTGTGTTGCGGAGCAGCACAAAGCAAGCCACGAATCCCAACAGCCGAAGAGCAGCCCTGGGCACCAATCTGGGACTGAGCTCTTGGCAGCTTGCTGGATGCCACCAATATGTGCAGCGAAGACACCAGACTGGCTTCTGCTCCATTCTGCTTTATTACAACCCTATCCTTGTGTTCCACGATGAATGGCTATTCAACACGCCACCGGAAACATTCCTACAGTGGATCTTGTTAACATTCAAAAGTCTCCCCATTTCTTCCTCAGCATAGTAAATCAAAAGGGGAAAAAGTTAAAAAAAAAAAAAAAAGTCAATAGACTTAGCCCTCCCAGGAAAAGCACCTTTACAACAGGGAACAAAACGAGCCAGGAATCTGACCAAATACACAAAGCAGCAGCTATGATTCCTGAAAGAATGACTCCCAACGGAACATAAATAGAGCCCCCAAAGTATAAAGATTTCACGAGTGTGTACATATATATTAAAAGAAATTTGGTTTTTACACCCCCCCCCCCAATTATTCAAAAACCACCATCTCTGGGCTGGAAGAGCCGGTGCCGCAGCTGTGTTTCAAGCCGAGCGTGCACCTCACTTGTGCACAAGCCCAGGTCAGGGCTGGGGCGTCGCTCCTCCACACCCCGGGTCCGGCAGATCCAGTGTTTGTAGAAAAGTGAGCCAGGAAGGCTGCTGCCTGGGTGGCCTGCAGAGCCCAGAGCCAGCTAGAGTCAGGAAACAAATGCCCAGCCCTGAAGAGCCCCCTGCTCCTGGGCTCAAGAGAAGAGGCCGAGCAAGCGCCCCTCCCGGGTTTTACCAGCACGCTGCGCTCTGGGCTCTGCCTGAGCCCTCCAGGTCAGTGTATTTGGCCAGTCTGGGCTTCTCCCAGGCTCAAATGGCTTTTGGGAGGGAGTGGAGTTTCCAGACCCACCAGGGATGAGCCTGTTGTGTGCTTGTGCACGCATGCGTGCACACATCCTTTAACGGAAGTCAACGGCTTGCAAATGAGTGTCCTACCAGGGTCCACTGGGATAGGTCTGCTCTTGGCCAAGTCGGTTTGTCACTGCTTTCTAAGGGGTCTGCATGCTAAGTGGATCTGCTCAAAAGACACCAGCTGATGGAAGCTGCAGATACAGAAGTTGCCCTATGCACCTGGCAGTCAGCCCCTCGGGGCTTGGCACAGTGTTTATAAAACAAACAGGAGAGTGGCGTGGGAGCCCCTCTCCTCCTAACCCTTTCCCAGCACCGCAGGCAGACAGGAGAAAAGGCCTCGGACTCGCAAAGCGCATCAGTAGTTTACAGTTTCGGAGCTGCTGATCCGCGAGACCAGTCACACGCAGCCATACTCGTACCACACTGTCTGCTGGTCCCCGCCTGGCTCCGGTGACGCTGGTGTGCTCTTGGAGCTGCCCCCTCGACTGAAGTCCTCGGGGCCCCGGCTGGCATGCGAAGCCAGGTCAGGGGACCTCCCGGGACTCTTGGCTGATAGCCCCTCGCTGTAGCCATGCCCTGGAACCCCATCTCCCTCCAAGCTGCTGAGCCCTGCCCGGACAGGAGCAATGGTAGCCACCTCCCCTGAGTGTGGGGACATTCTGGGCTTGGTCCTGGCAGCTGGGGTGGCAGCAGGCAAGAAGTGCTGGAGCTGGGAGTTGCTGCTGCTACCTGTGGCGATGGCTGGCGCCGTAGCAGACTGCTGCAGGGGGGCCAGCCTTTCCTCCTTTGGGGGAGCCAGTGAGAAGCGCCGTGTGTCCAGTGGCCGGCTGCGGGGACCGGGGACCTGAGAGGAACCATCAGCCTTTCCCAGCAGTGGGGTCCGCTCCCTGGCCAGGCTGTGGGAGCTGGGGGCAGCAGGGCTATATAGGCTGTGGCTGCCTGCCTCCCTGCCTCCTGAGACCTCAAGACCCCCTGGCCTCTGGGTGGACTCCTGCTTGCAGACCTCTGGCCCGCTGGCCCGAAGGAGGTCGGCTGAGGCCAAGCTGAAGGCTCGGCTGAGGGACGCGCTCCGGCTGGCAGGAGTGTGGGCAGTAGAGGTCACAGTGGCTTGCCGGGGTCTGCCAAGGGACAGGCTCTGGGGAGGCTGGACCTGTCTTGGGGGGACACTGGCTGGGGCTTCCACCTCGGCTGGCCTGAAGTTTGGCTTCACGTAGTG
The DNA here is from genome assembly GCA_004027875.1 of Aplodontia rufa. NCBI lineage: Eukaryota > Metazoa > Chordata > Mammalia > Rodentia > Aplodontiidae > Aplodontia > Aplodontia rufa. The sequence goes on along the minus strand of PVKS010024836.1, from coordinate 8,326 downwards.
CCCGGGCTTCAGCTGCTTCCCCTCAGGGGTGCTAATGGCCATCTTGACAGTAGGGGCCACAAGGCTGGTGGGCATCTTAGCCCCTTCTTTCCTGGCAGGTGGTCCTGGCTGGCCTCCGATGGCAGAAAGATCATTGGCCTTTCGGAAGTAGTCACTTAGCAGGTCATCCCGGCAACTGGGAGTGTCCTGCAGAGAAGAAAGGAGAATGGAGAGGTGGGAATGTGGGCCTGCAGGTCATATTCAGGACATGCTCCCAGAAGGTTCGGGCAACAAGGGCACTGACCCAAGCAGCCCCCAACCCTACAGACATAAAAACTTCCCCCACCCTCAACCCACTCTGCTATGGGTGCTGAGACCCTACCCACCACCCACCACTCCAATCTGTTCTCCTTTTCCTGCCTGGCAGAGTAGGAGTTAGCAAGCTGGTGTGAAGGAATTCCCGCCGCTCCACCAGGCCCAGGAACATCACAGGAACTTCTCTTGGTTCACAGAGAAGAAAAACAGACGAGGGCCTAAAAACTGAGGACCCTCACTGTCCCCAAGATTGTCTTCCTGGGCTGAGAAAGGGAAGACAGAGGGAGGATGAGTGGGCAGGAGGAAGCCAGAGAGGTTGAGGACCCAGAGGGGAACAGTGAGGCTGTCTGGGCAGGAGAGCGTATGGACACAGCCCAGCCTGCAAGGCTGATCCTGCTGCACTGGCAGAGCAGCTGCCACCTGGGCTCTGCTCCCTGCAGGTGTCCTTCACCACCACTTGGGAACAGGTAGAACTACCAGAGGCAAATGTCTGTGAGCCTGCAGGCTTCTGCCAGCTCCTCACAGCCTGGCAGGAGAAGCCACGCATGGTTTCTCTGAAGCTGAGGGAAAGAGGAGGGAGTTCAAGATGCAAGGGTCAGAAGTTGCCCGCTAAGCTAACAGAGCAGATCCTGGCCTGCTGTGACTTCTCAGAGGTGTCAATCTGGAGGCCATGTCAGTAGCTCAGTACCACCTGCACCTGCCAACACTACTTGTCCCGTGAAAACATGAGACGCACAACCTGACAGACTGTGCGCTGTTATGCTAGAGGTCCCGGGTGGGCATCCAGTAAGACCGGGATTACTGCTATCCCCAAGTACCATTTACCCACATGCTGCCAGGCACTGTTCTAGGAGCCGCATGTCTATCTGCCTAAAAGCTTATTTAACTCTCCACGCAGCCTGGCAGGGCTGTGTAAGGGTTGTACAAAACCACCTGCGGCTGGAAAGGAAACTGCTCTTAGAGATCGGGACCACACATCTAGAGCACGGCAGGTCCAGGGTGAAAGCCCAGGGCTGACTCCAGGGCCACGTCCCCTGGTGGCCAGCTCCTCTCTGCAAGCTGCTGCTTTCCTATTTTTTTTTTCCTTTTTTCTTTTCTTTTTTTATTTTTTTAAAGAGAGAGGGACGGTGAGAGAGAGAGAGAATCAATTTTATTTAGTTTTTCATGTGGCCTTCATTGCTCTGACACTTCGTTGTGTCCATGGTGCTGGGGTTTGAACCTGCATCCTCACGCATGCCAAGCAAGGGCCGTAACCACTGAGCCTCCACTCCAGCCCTGCTTTCCTTTTGAGTCCACTTGTAACTGCATGCTCACGGGGACAGTGTGATAATTCAGTACATGTACACAATCTGTAACAAACCAGGGCAGCGAACATTTCCACCTCCTCGTCCACCACCACGTGTGGAGCCTTCACGTTCCTCTCTCCTAGTTCTTCATAAAATACAGAATGCAGTCACCCTTCTGCGTGACAGAGCACTGGGACTCACTCCTCCCGTCTCACTGCATTTGGGAACCCGCTGTCCGGCCGCCCTCTGGCGCTCCGCCCACTCACTTCTCTGCTGTCTATGACATCAACTTTCACAGCTTCCACAAACAAGTGGGAGCATGCAGTATTCGTCTGTGTTGGCAACTTCTAAATCTCTGACACCGCCTTCGGGTGACCATACCCTCCAGCCACCCGGGAACCTCATCTGGGTCCCCTTTCTCAGCATCACTGACACTTGGGGAGCAGAGGCATGGGGGCCCTCCTGTGACTTCTCCGGGTGGGGAGGCTGCTGTCTGCATCAGGGCCTTGCTTGGGTGTGTCAGGTGAGTGGTGCTAGTGGGGACGAACGTCCTAGGCAGCTCCAGCAAGGTGTGGGAGGTCAAGTGTCAGATTCTAACAGGAACTGCTACAGGGAGACCACGCTTGTCGTTTCGGCTGAAAAGGGGCAGGGAGTACCAGCGGGAAAGGCGACCTCAAGGACTGGTTTGAGCTGAGGAGGGAGGGGGCCCTGCCTTTACTCGGGAGCCCCACCCCCAAGATTCCCAAAGGGAAAAGAAGCATAAGCAGAGAAGGACCAGAATGCAAGCCTTGTGGTCGCAGGCTCTCGGGACTACTCCCAGTTAGTCCCTTAGACGCTAGTTCTCACTCTATGGTGTCTAGACAGAAGCAAGAGCGTCATAAAAAATTCATTAAAGTTGCAAATCTTCAGTGTTGTTCACTGGGAAAGCAACCTGGGGCCTGGCCACCAGATGGGCGCCCTGGGGTGGGGCCCTCCCACTGGACCAGGAACTCCCAAGGGCAAGGAGGCTGCATTCTCCAGTGCCCTGGCAGGGTAAGCATTTGGTAGGAAGAAGCCAAAGCAAACGGAGGATGGGACATCTGCTTCCACTCTTCGCCACCTTACAAGGGGAGGCGCTGAGCAGATGGACAACTCAGAGCTGCTGGGGAGAGGCTGTTTCACCGCTCACACGGCCGCGCACACGGCCCCGCACACAGCGGCCGCTCAAGGAACACCTGCCAGCACTCGTACTCTCTGTTATGGGCCCTGTTAGCATAGATCATGGTTTCTGTACAGGTAGACAAAGCCCACCTCGCTTGTCGAAGGGGAGTGAGACGGAAAGGCTGAAATACTAAAAGCCTTCAACCGGTTTCAATGACAAGACAGTAAGTAGTTCATTCACTCAATAACCCAACAGCTCATGTTAGCATTTCTGAATTCAGACAAGAGACCCAAGACGCACAGGCAACTCAAAAGTCACATGCACAGGGCTGGAGCAGTGACTTAGCAGTTACGGCGCTTGCCTGGCATGTGCGAGTACGCAAGTTCAAACCCCAGCACCACGTACACAACAAAGTGTCTGAGGAATGAAAGTCACATGAAAAACTAAATAAAAATTGCTTCTCTCTTTCTCTCTCTCTGTCCCCTCTTTCTTTAAAAAAAAAGCCACATGCACAGACGCTGGAAAGGCGACAAAGAAGTGTCAGCAGCGGTATTGGGGAGTGAGGAGCCGCAGGCCCAGTTCAGCTTGACACCCATTTCCATGCAGCCTGTGAACTGAGAACAGTTAACATTCTGAATGACTGAACAAAAATATTTAGAAATAGTTAGCTGGGCATGGTGACTCACGCCTGTAATCCCAGCGACTCAGGAGGCTGAGGCAGGAGGATCGGAAGTTGCAGGCTAGCCTTGGCAACTCAGTGAGGCCCCATCTCAAAATAAAATCCAAAAAGGGCTGGGAGGAAGCCCCGTGGAAGAGTGCCCAGTATGGAGGAAGTGAGAGCTGGGGATGTGGCTCAGCGTCAGGGCGCTTGCCTGGCATGTATGAGGCCTTGGGTTCAATCCCCAGCACTGCAAAAACAAAACACAAAAAACCCCACATTTCCCATTTTATGGGGCTGGAGCAGTGGCTTAGTGGTTACGGCACTTGCCTGGCATGCGTGAGGATGCAGGTTGGAACCCCAGTACCACATGCACTACACGAAGTGTTGGAGCAATGAAAGCCGCATGAAAAACTAAATAAAACTGATTCTTCCTCTCTCTCACTGTCCCTCTCTCTCTTCAAAAAAAAAAAAAAAAATCCTATTTTATATCATGTGAAAATCATAAAAATTCAAAATTCAGTGTCCATAAGTCAATTTGTCACAGCAGCCAGGCCTCTTACCAGCACATGGCTGATGTCTGCTTTCTCTACAGTGACAGAACTCTGTGACCCAGACAGTCTAAGCTACTCACCCTCTGGCCCGTTAAAGGCCCTTCACCCTTTGTCAGCGGCTGCTGGGGAAGACATGGGGCAAGCAGGCACTCAGAGCTGCCATAAAACCTAGCAGGACACCGTCCCCAGCAAGTGAGGTGTCGGCCACAGGCTGTGCCAGCTCACTTCTAACCTGGAGAAGAGCAGAGCCTGCGGTCTGGGGCCAGTGCTCCCAGTGACTCGCTGACTCCTGCTATGCCAGTCCTGCAGAGACCTCACCATCGCCACCCCATCCCCACCTGGCACTCACATGGGTGGGGGAGCTGCGGTTACTCTCCTCCAGGAATTCCTCCAAGGTGACCATCTCGCTGCTGGGTGAGGTCGAGCAGGGTCGCACTCCAGTGTGTGGGGGGGCCATGCCCCTCTTCTGGGCACCCTCCTGGGGGAGGGGCCCATTCCGAGGCAGGGGGTACTCATGGCGGCCAAGGGCACCGCGTCCAACAGCACCAGCTTCCCGGGGCAGCGTGGCCGGGTCCCTACTGGGGATCAGATCTTCACTGCTAAAGCTCTCGGATCGGCCATGGAGCTGGTCGGAAGAACCTGGGGGACAGAGGGGGTTGCATGTCAGTCCCAGCTAGCTTCCCTGACAGCAGGCACTTAAAACCCACTGAGAAAACCTTGCCTGAAAACCCGGCTCACTCCTACCCTGCTACAAGTCTGGATACTAACGGACCCTTCGGAATCCTTCAGGGCTCCATCATGACTTTAAAAAACAAACTAACAAGGTAAAATAAAGTTTCCACTGAAATTTAAATTAAAAAAAAATATATGCCTACATACATCTTTAATTCCATCTCCTGGGGTTACTGACAGTTTCCTTTGTATCAAAAAAGATAAAACCTGTAGGTGCAAAGTGTCTGTAACTGAGGTGTTAACTGGACACCAGAGTAAACCCAGTGCAAAAGTATGGAAGGCTCCACAAATTTGCATGCTGTCCTTGTGTAGGGCCACATGAATCTCCCGGCCAAGGCAGCCATCAAAGTGTAAATTAACAACTTCATGCTCATTAGCTCTCATCCATTCACATACTAAAAGTTCATTTAGGGCTGGAGCAGTGGCTTGGTGGTTACGGCACTTGCCCGGCACGCACCAGTACGCCCCAGCACCATGTACACAGCAAAGTGTCTGAGGAATGAAAGTTACAGGAAAAACTAAATAAAAATTGCTTCTCTTTCTCTCTCTCTCACTGTCCCCTCTTTTTTTATTTTTAAAGAGAGAAGGACAGTGAGAGAGAGAGAGGGAGAGGGAGAGAAAGAGAGAATCAATTTTTATTGAGGTTTTTCACATGGCTTTCATTGCTCTGACACTTAGTTATGTACGTGGGTGCTGGGGTTTGAGCCTGTATACTTGCGCATGCCGGGCAAGCGCCGTAACCACCGAGCCGCCGTAACCACTGAGCCACCGCTCCAGCCCCACTGTCCCCTCTTTAAAAAAAAAAAAAAAAAAAAAAATTCATTTAGAGGGGCTGGAGTGGTGGCTCAGTGCTTGCGGCGCTTGCCTGGCATGCGCAAGGATGCAGGCAATGAACATCACATGAAAAACTAAATAGAATTGATTTTCTTTAAAAAAATAAAAATTTAAAATTTACAAATAAAAAGGGCTGGAGATGCGGCTACGTGGTTACACCCCTGGGGTTCAATCTCTGGTACCAAAAGCAAAACAAAAGCACCCATTCATTTAGCACTTGTATGCTAGGTGCTCTTCCAGAGCTGATCATATGGAAGCTAAAAAGAAAAAGATCTTTTATGGTCTTAAGGGCTGAAAGTGCAGAAGGCTCACACCTTCTTTTCAAATGCACAGCGGGCATTCATGAAGGCTGACTACGATCTGGATCATAAAACAAACAAAAACTTTTTAAGAACCAAAATCATCCATCCACATGTACTCTCTGGTCACAATGCAAAGGGACAACTGTTCTCACCCCTGTCCCATTTGAAGCAGCAGCTCATACTCAAGACCTGTGACTTGCCCACATCCTCAGAGCAGGTCAGTGAGAAGGACCCAAACCCAAACCTATTCCAATTCCCTAGCCTGTGCCTGAAATCACAGTGTGTGGCCATGAATGCATCACAGTGTGTTTGAAAGCCCCATTAGCCACATGTTTTTTAAAGTACAAGACTAAGATGAGTCCAGAGCCAAACATTTACGCACATGTTTGCTCACACTTGGCCAGGAGGTCCTTACCTTTGAGGCTTGGAGGTGAGCTGTTGCTGGATGCGTTCCTGCTGCTCTCCAAGCTACTTGGCCGCGACACTGAGAGGAAAGAGCAGTGCTTAGCAAAAAGGACCAGTGGCCAGGGAGGCCCCAGGTTGAGCCATCTCATCTGAGAAAAATGTGCAAACTTGGCCAGCGCCCTTGGGAAGGATGGGCTCCAGAGCTCTCCATGTGCTCCCTGGAGAAGTTCAGCTTCCCCAGCGGGGTGCTAGGCACAGCACACTGCAGCCACCGATCGATGACTCCGACAATCCACTTTTACTATGCGTAGGGCTGCAGCTTATTTTAATTTTTAAGTTTTTTTTTTTTTTAAGAGAGACAGTGAGAGAGAGAGAGGAAGAGAGAATCAGTTTTATTTATTTTTTTATATGGTTTTCATTGCTCTGGCACTGCATTGCGTACGTGGTGCTGGGGTTCCAACCAGCAGCCTCGATGTGCCAGGCAAGCACTGTAACTGCTGAGCCACCACTCCAGCCCCTAGAGCTGCAGTTTAAAATGACAGTGATAACTAAGGAAATTCACACCAAGCCCCATTGCAGAAACAGACCAAGGCTGCCTGGGGTAAACCAAGGATTGGGGTGGGGCTGTCCATGTAACTGCACAGAGCCCTCCAGAACCCACATCAGCAGTCCCTCCAGAGCAGGGACGAGGGCTGTGCAAGACATAATGTGTGTGAGAAAGCGTGCGTCTGTGCCTGGGGCCATGGCCCTCCAGGTGACCACAGAGAGAGCGGCCGGGACCTCGGGATGGAAATGAGCAATCCCTTCCAGTTCTTGGCTGTTCCTTGGCATCTTAGCCTCTGATTTATAGCCACCCAAAGGGAAAACCTGAGGTCACAGAGACAACGGGGAGGGAGCACAGCATCCTGCAGTGCTTGCTGGGGTGCTTGCCTCTGGGGGTCTACAGTGCTGCCCTGCTGCAGACCTGCAGGCTGGCTGGCACCGCCCCCTGCAGAAGATAGGCTGTGGACCCCTGTTGCCTGGTTCTTCCAGCAGCCAGCCAGGCCCGGGTCAGAGCATCTTATGAGAAAACACCTCTCCTGCTGGACTCTACACCCCGAGGGGACAGGGACAGTGTTTCAATCATCTCTGCAACCTCAGGCACATGGCAGGTGCTGGGCTGACCTGTGCAAGACCAGCAGAAACCTGGAAGGCTCTGTGCCACTCCCACGGTCTGCTTGAGCTTGCTGGGCCTACAGGGCACCCCTTCCCAAGCGGGCATTTGGGAGACATGAGCAAACAGCATTCAGGCTGGACCCAAAGAGACTCGGGGTCCGGGGATAGCAGACTTCAAAGTTAGGCCCCTCGCCGAGGAGGGAAGCTGAGCCTCTCTTCAAAAAGGTGGCAGTTCCACTACAGGGAAGCCGCTACAAACGCACCGGCCGGCACGCAGCTTGGTTTGCTTGGGTGCTACATGGCAAATCCTTCCCTTCCCTCCCCGCCCTGAGGACAGAAGCTGGAGGGGATGGAAAAGCCCATGGTCAGCTACCAGTCACGAATCTGGCTTCCCGGTGAGAGGAGCTGAACACCCAGCAAGTTCCTCCCGCAGCATGGTCCCCATAGGCTGCAAAGACAGAGGGCTCCCAGCGCCAGTGGGCTAAGGTCCAATCTGTGCGCACACAGCAGCAGCGCCGTGGGCTTTAGATAGAGGGCAGGACGTGGGGAACGCTGGAGAGAGTGTGTAGGCTAGGAATGAGCCACCACACGACCCGGTGTCCCCTCCTCAGTATTTATCCCAAAGAAGTAAAATCAGCCAACTATAGTGCCACATGCATACCAATGTTTACAGCAGTGCCATCCACAAGAGCCCAGTTATGGAACAGGCCCTGGTGCTGCCAACAGCCGAGTGGATGAAGGACATGAGGTGGACAAGCACAGTGGAGTTTCACTCAGCCATGGTGCAGAATCAAACTGTCACTTGCTGGTAAATGCAACTGGAGAGCAGGGTGCTAGTGAAACAAGCCCAACTTAGAAAGCCAAGGGTCAATGGTTTCTCTCATACCCGAAAACTACAGAGAGAAAACATAAAAACCAACAAAAAAGGGATCTGGGGGCTGGAGTGGTGGCTCAGTAGTTGAAGC
>PVKS010024835.1:0-30596 GCA_004027875.1 Aplodontia rufa | reverse complement strand
ATCTGTCGTTGTTTGTATTTTTCATTTTTGCCACTCTAACAGGAGTGAGGTGGTATCTCATTGAAGTTTTGATTTGCATTTCTCTTATAGCTAATGATGTAGAGCATTTTCTCATATATTTATGGGCTTTCTGAACTTCGACTGGAGAGAAGTTTCTTTTAAGTTCTTTAGCCCATTTATCGATTGGATTTTTTGTGAGAACCCCCTTCTTCAGAGTGTCTCCAGAACTTGCTTCTCTTGCTGAGAATCCATGGAGTTTATCCCTGTCAGTGTACAATTTCAACTCCTGCTGGGTGTTCAATCCTGAAAATAACAGGGTTATTTTCCTATGTTAGTTGGTTTCCATTACTGGAACAAATAACTCAGATAACCAATTTATGTAAAGAAAATGCTTACTTTTGTCACATTTTAGGAGGTTCGGTCCATGAATGGTTGGCCCATTGCTTCTGGGCAGCAGATCATGATGGAAGCACATGGCAGAGCAAAACCACTCACCTCAGAGCTAGGAATTGGAAAAGGTTCCATAATTCCCTTCAAGGGCATGCCTCTAATAACTCCATCTCTTAAAATTTCCACTTTTTTTTTTCCAGTATGGAAGATTGAACTCAGGGTCTCAGGCATATGCAAGGCAAGTACTCTGCCACTGAACTACATGCCCAGCCCCTTAAAGTTTCAACTCTTTCCCAACAGTGACAGGCTAGTGACCAAAACTTTAACAAATGGAACTTTGGAGAACATTCCAGAATCAAACTATAGCACTCCACAATGAAAAATATGTCCAGAGACAAGAGTTGAGATCTATTTAACTATATTTAAATAAACTCTACATCAATACTTCCTGACGACATACTGATGAACTAGCTAAACATACTATGATCTATGGAAAAGTGTGAAAAAATCAAAATACTTAAAAAATGTATTATTATCTCTGTAGCTTCCAGAATAATATTTGAAAATATTGTGCTTAGGGCAAAAGGACAACGCCTCTTACTTGGGGAAAAGAAATCTGTTTCCTTGTCTGAAATCAGTTTTACGCAACAGTAAAAGATACACAATTCCTGCCTTGACCTACTATGGACAGGCTCTGTACTCAAAAAAGGTTAAAACACATTCTAGCTCTCTTTTCAACTTGCCATCTCTTTGCAGTACATGGTTGGAAATACAGCTTTCATTTAGCTGTGTGTGCAGTTGGCAACCAGAATTGGGGACAGCTTCTGTCTGCCACAGCAGAAATGTGGAGAAGCAGATGTGGCATGCTTGATGGAGCCTGGACTAAGAAAACCTGGATTTGCGGGTTCCGTTCCTCGTCTTATAAAGAAAAAAGCTTTTAACCTCTCAGAACCCAAGTTTACTATCAAATATGTAGGGTGCCTATTGAATGCCAAGCATAGTGCCAAATTCTGGAAAAAAAAGATGACTAAATCGTAACTCATACCCCAAAAATGGAGATAATAATATTGTAAGATACTGTTCTCATAGTATTCACAAAATTAAAAGAGAGGATAAACACAATATTTCACTAATTTTAGGAGTATTTCATGATGTTAGGATTATTTTTGTACATGATGCTGCTTTATTATGAAAAGGAACACAACTTTAGAACAATGCAAAAATATATATGTTCAACCAAATGTATAATTAAAAAGCAAGCACAATGTAACTTTCAGATTGACATATCAAGTCGTTGCCCCAGAAATCTCCACTAACTCTACCCCGTGATAATACCTCCCCTCTTTATTTATTCACTTTCTTAACTTGTACAGTTATCACTTTGTTGCATATATATGCACGTATATACTATATCCATACATAATATTTTGCACATTATATACACTTATTGCGCAGGTTGCTGGCTATATATTGCATATAAATATGCACCATAAATATGTCCCATAAATATGCACCCTAAACAACTTATCATTTTTATGGTGAAAATCTTCATAATCCTTTCTTCTAGGTTTTTGAAATATATAGTACATTATTGTTATCTATAGTTATCCTACTGTGCAACAGCACGTCAGAACTTCTTGCTCTTATGGTATACGTTTTTCTGTGCCTGGTTTATTTCATTTAAAATAATGTCTTTAAGGATCATCCATATTGTTATAAATAACAAGAGTTCCTTATTTTTTGAAATTGAATAGTATCGTGAAAATACCATTATTTTCTTTATCCATTCATATGCTGATAGACAGCTAGGGTGATTCTGTATCTTGGCTATTGTGAATAATGCTGCAAAGAACATTGAAGTGCAGACAATTCTTTAACAGACTGATTTAATTCCCTTTGTATATACTCAGAAGTGGGAGTACTGGATCTTTTGCAGCACTTTCTCACCAGCTCTTGTTATTTTCTGACTTAATCTTAGCTATGCAAATAGGTACACAGGATTTCATTTTAGCTTAAATCTCATCTCTAATCACTAGTAAGACTGAGAGCATCTTCATCAGTCACTTAAGTTTCCTCTGATGTGAAATTCCTGCTTAAAATTTTGGCTCATTTTTTATTGAGTTGTCTGCCTCGACATCAATGCCCTGGATATGATCTCTTTGTCACCATACATGATAAAAATGTTATGCAAATGACTCCTCCTACTCCCTACCTTGTCTTTTAGTCACTTTTTTTTTTTTTGGTGAACAGAAATTCATAATTTTAATACTAGTCAACTATATCTTTTGTTTTTTTTTTTTTTAAGAGACAGAGCAGGAGAGAGAGAGAAAGAGAGAGAGAATCAATTTTATTTAGTTTTTCATGTGGCTTTCGTTGCTCTGACACTTTGTTGTGTACATGGTGCTGGGGTTCCATCCCGTGGCCTTACACATGCCAGGCAAGCGCCATAACTGCTGAGCCACCACTCCAGACCCATCTTTCATTTTCTTTATGTTAAATACGTTTCTCTGTAGCAGCAACATTTACTGAAAATACCATTTTTCACTCACGGAACTCAAGCACTACTTATGTGATAAATCAAGGCTTTGCAGACATGTAGGTGTGTTTTTAGATTTTCTTTATGGTTCCAGTGACCTGCATGTCCATTATGGCAATACAGATCTTCTATTTCCTTACTGATTTTTATCTACTTATTTACTCAGTTACTGATATATGCATGCCATAATTTCTTAATACAATTATTATGAATTTGTTCATTTCACTTTGTAACTCTATCAATTTTTGTTTCACCTATTTTAAAACTAGGTTATTAGATCTATACAATTTTCAATTTGGTTATGCATTTGTTATGCATTGAAATTCTTATCATAATGGAATGTTTTTTAAATAATATTTCTGTTTCAGCATCTACTTTATCTGTTATTAGTGTGGTAAAGTCACTAATTATTGGAGTATTATTTGGTTTGTCATTTTATACTTTTATTTTCATATATCCCATGTCTTTATTTCTCAGATGTGTGAGGTTTTATTTGTTTTATAAACAGTAGCTACTTAAGATTTTCTGAAAAATTCTTGATTTTTAATGGATTATTTAGATTATATTTAATGTGATTAGAGTCATTGGTTTTTATCACTTATTAATTTAATGCCTCTCTGCCTGCAATCCACCTTTCATCACCACACTTGTGATGTTGGGACATTTCTCCTCTGACATCTGGTACAATGTTCAGCTTCATTCGTAGAAGCCACTGGAGGGACACAGAAGAGGTATGCATAGGTCAAAAGCATGTAACACTGTCACACTTACAAGGAAACTTCACAAAGTTTTGTCACTGAGGCGCATGAGCAAAAATGTCTGCCATTCTTCAGGTCATGAACACAACTCTCCAGTGAAGTCCGAATTTCAGCCCCAGAGAAAAAGGAAAGCTTCCAGATGTGTTCTGCTTTGGATAATTATTCTCAGTTCCAGAGGTAGAAGATATTCCATTCATCAACTCTTTCTACATCCTTTATTAAGTAATATTCCCCTATCATAGACTTAAATATGTTTATATTAAAACATCCCTGTTCCAAATACTGTGTGGTTTCTTTTTTGTGAATGGATACAGGTTTTAATCTTTTATCTCACTCTGTGCTTTTAATTTGAGTCTCTTGTTAAATGATATTTTTTTCTTATTCAATTTCTGAATTTATTAATTTGAAAACTATATATATGTTTACTACTCTTAATGGTAATGCAATTAATTAGTACAACATACAGACTTATAATAAACTTGACACTTTTATAGTTTCCAGAAAAATGTAAGAAATTTAGAAAAAAATTTCATTTACTACCCTCTAAATTTTCATGTGATTGTTATGCATTTAACTCTATATAATCTTTAATCATTATAAAACTTCATTATTACTATTTTACATAGTCAAGATTAATTTGTATTTCTCTAGAATATTTCCTAACATGGCTTATTTTTTTTTTCTGTACTTCTGAGCTTCTGCATGTTTTGGGGGTTTTTGCTGTTATTGCTGTTCCTTTGTTTTTTAACTCTGACCTGGACAACATTCTTTGTATTTCTATTACAGTGAATCTGTTAGTGACAACATCACTCAACTTTTATTTGTCTTAAAGTGATATAATTTTAACTATATAGTAAAGGATATTTTTTTCTGGTGGAGAATTTTAGATCATTTCGTGATATTATTGCATTGCCCTCTAGCTTCTAATGTTTCTGCTGAGAAACCACCTGTCAATAAAATTGTAGGCCTTTTGAAGATAATGTGTACTTTTTGCTCTTATTATTTGGGGGAGATTTATCTTCTCTTTGGTCCTGCAGAGTTTCACTATGATATATCAGGTATGAATTTGTTATTGTTTTGTTTGAATTTGGATTCATTGAGCTTTGTAAACATTTGGCTTGATGCCTTTTGCAGAATTTAAAACAATTATTCACTAATTTCTCCAGATATGAAACTCTTGTTTCATTTTTCTGTCTTCATTTCAAAGACTCTACCTCCATGTGTACTATATATTTTCACTGTTTTTCTTCCCTTCTCTTTTATATCTTCCATCTATGAATTTCTTTATGCTTTATTATAAATATTTGCTTCTGACTAGTCATTCAGTTTACTACTTTTCACTTCATGTTAATTTTATTTGTAGCTAATCTCATTTAATAAATCCTTAATTTTAGTTATTAACTTTTAACCTTCCTTTAAAATTTTTCAGTTCTATGAAATGTGTCTTTTATCTCCTCAACCATAATAACTATTTTCAAAACTATGTTGAATAATTCTATTAACTTCTTCTGTAAATATGTTTTTATTTTCTCTTTTTTCTTCCTTTTATTTTGCTGTTTTGTCTCAGTGTGTTTGGTTATTTATGGTTGTGTGCAAAACATCAGATATAAAAATTATACAAATATGAGGACTAGAAAATAATATCACCTCCCAAAATTCTCATAAACTTGCTTCTGTAGGCAGCTAAAGACTCTAGCAATGTGGTATCACTATAGGCCAATTTCAGAAATTTGGATAATTTTAACTTGAACCTTGGTCACTGAGAGGACAAGTGTATTTCCAGTTTATCCTACGTATATAGAATGGCCCTGGGAGATTGAACCTTTGGATCTAGGATTCAAATATTTGTTCTCCTACAAAACAAAAACAATAACAAAAAAACAACCCACAAAGAATCAACAAAATAAAGAGTTGGTTCTTTGACAAAATAAATAAAAATTACAGACCTCTAGGCATCCTCACCAAAAGGAAGAATGAAGTAAAGCAAATCAACAAAATCAAAGACAAAAAATGGAGGCATCTCTACTGACTCGACGGAAATCCAGACGATTCAGTTCAAAGTATAACTTACTTTGAAAAGCAATAATCTTCCAAGTTTGATAACCTGGAAGAAATGGACAAACACCTAGCCACATACGACATTCCCAAAATAACATAGAAGGACATTGAAAATATAAACCAATCAACCTCAGGTAGCGAAACTGAAAAAGCAATCAAAGCCCTTCTGGGCTGGAGCGGTGGTTTAGCAGTTATGGCACTTGCCCAGCATGCGCGAGTCCGCAAGTTCAAACCCCAGCATCACGTGCACAAGGAAGTCTCAGAGCAATGAAAGCAAGATGAAAAACTAAATAATGATTGTTTCTTTCTTTCTCTCTCTTTTTTTTTCAAAAAAGAAAAAAAAAACCAAGCCCTTTCAAAAAAGAAAAATCCAGAACCTGATGTATTCTCAGCAGAGTTTTACCAGAAGAGTTCTACCAGAAAAATTAACACCTCTCCTGAGAAAGCTAATCTATGAAATTAAAAGGGACAGAACTCTCCCAAATACTTTTTATGAGGCAAATATAACCCTGATACCAAAACCAAACAAAGACACATCAAGAAAAGAAAACTGTAGACCAATTTCCCTGATGAACATAGATGCTAAAATCCTAGCTAACTGCATCCAAAAACACATCAAAAAGATAATACATCACGAATAAGTGGGCTTCATTCTGGGAACCCAAGCCTGGTTCAACATACGCAAATCAATAAATGTAATTCATCACTTAAACAGAATTAAAGATAAAAATCATATGATAATCTCAGTTTAAGCAGAAAAGGCCTTCAATAAAATTCAACATCATTGATGCTCAAAACTCTGGAGAAGATAGGGATCAAAGGACATACTTTAATTTTGTAACAGCCATTTATGACAGACCCATAGCCAACATTATACTTAAGTGAAAAAGACTGAAACCATTCCCACTAAATTCAGGAACAAGACAGGGCTGTCCACTCTCACCACTCTTATTCAATATAGTCCTCAAAACCCTAGCCAGAGCTGTCAGACAAGAGAAGGAAATCAAAGGAATTTGAATAGGAAAAGGGGAAGTCAAGTTATCTCTATTTGCCAATGACTTGATCCTACACTTAGAAGACCATAAAAGCTCAATCAGAAGACTTGTAGAATTTATAAATGAATTTAGCAAAATGATGGTTATAAGATCAACACTTATAGATCAATAGCTTTCCTATACTCCAGCAGTAATTCCACAGAAGAAGAAATCAGGAAGTCTGTCCCATTCACAATAACCTCAAAAAGAATAAAATACTTGGTCATTAATCTAACAAAGGATATGTAGGATCTCTACAATGAAAACTATTGAACATTAAAAAAAAGAAATTGAAGAAGACCCGAGAAGATAGAAAATTATTCCATGTCCTTGGTTAGGCAGAAATAATATAATTAAAATAGCCATTCTGCTGAAAGCCCTGTACAGATTCAATTCAATCCCAATCAAGATACAATGGCATTCTTCATGGATAGAAAAAGCAATTCTCAAATTCATTTGGAATAACAGGAAACCCAGAAAAGCCAAAAAATCACTAAGCAAGAAAGAGGAAGCAGGAGCTGTCACAATATCTGGCCTGAAATAATACTATAGGGCTATAGTAACATAAACAGCATGGTATTGGTGTAAAAACAGACATGAAGGCCAATGGAATAGACTAGAAGATAATGCTACAAATCCACAAATCTTTCACCAGCTGATATTTGACAAAGGGACCAAAAATATAGCGTAGAGGAAAGACAACCTGTTCAACAAATGGTGCTGGACGAACTGGACAGCCATATGCAGACAACCAAAATTAGATCCTTATCTCTCACCCTGTACAAAACTCAAATCGAAATGGATCAAAGAATTAGAAATTAAACTAGCAACTATATAATTGCTAGAAGAAAAAATAGGATCAACACTCCACAACATCAGTGTAGGCACTTCCTTCCTCAACAAGACTCCCATAGTACAAGAATTAAGGTCAAGAGTAAATGAGTGGGATGCCATTAAACCAAAAAACTTCTGTACAGCTAAAGAATTAGTCAAGAGTGTCAAGGGAGAACATACAGAATGGGAGAAAATTTTTGCCTGCTACATCTTCAACAGGGGACTAATATCCAAAATATGCAAAGAACTCAAAAAGCTGAACATCAAAACCACAAATAATCCAATCAATTAATGGACTAGGGAACTAAACAGAAACTTCTCAAGAGAAGAAGTCCAAAAAGCCTATAACTATGAGAAAATGCTCTATATCACTAGCAATCAGAGAAATGTAAATCAAAATTTCACTAAGGTTCAACCTCAACCCAGTCAGAGTGGCAAAAATGAAGAATATAAATAATAACAGATGCTGGAGGGGTTGTGGGAAGAAAGGAACACTAACACACTGTTGGTGGAACTGCAAACTTGTACAGCAGTGTGGAGACTCAAAAAAACTAGTATTGGAACCAGCTTACCACCCAGTTATCCCACTCCTAGGTATTTTCCCAAAAGAACTAGAATTGGTATACTACAGACACACAGTGACATCAATGTTTATAGCAGTTCAATTTACAATAACTAAACTATGGAATCAACCCAGATGCCTCTTGCTGGATGAGTGGATTCAAAAACTGTAGTATATATTTACAATGGAGTTCTACTCTGCTATTAGAACACTATCATGGAATTTGCAGCCAAATGGATGGAGATGGAAAAAACTGTGCTGAGTGAAATATCCCAAACTGAGACTTAAGGGCCAAATATTTTTTCTCTCATATGTGGAAGCTAGAGCAAAACCTAAGACAGGATGAAAGTTACCTAAGTCAAATAATAAACTCAACATTGTTGAAACTTCACATAAACTGGGGGAACCATAACTACGAAGGTGGAGGGAGAAGGGAGGGAGTCAGGGAGGGGAGGGAGGGATTAAGGGAGTTATCAGTTCAACTGGGAGCTCTCGACTCCCATGAGAAACCTAACTGTACACAGGTAGGCAGAGAAACTCAAAAATTTCAAAAATCAAGATACATTTATATGTTTATTTCTCTCTATAACATGGGGGTATTGCATAGGAAACATGAGAGCAGGGAGTGGACAAAGTGGGGAGATCCTGGACTAGGATCAGCCTTAACTTACTTTGTCAATATCCATGTATGCATGAATATGTAAAAATGATTCCCTCCAATAGACTATGTTGAATAAAAATTTTTTTTTATAATTCCATGATCTGTGAAGATGATGTTTAATGTCTTAGCACTTCTTCTAGAACTGGCCAGAAACTCTTAAGATTAAGCAGCACTAAAAGGCAGATTTATTACACTGAGTTTATCTTCTGAATATTAGTCCTGAAATTCTTTGCTCTCTCATCCACAGTCTGATGCTGTGATAGCTTTAAAAATATTATCTTACCTTCCCAGATATTCTCAGTGTAAAGATTAGATTAAATTACAATAGTTACAACTCTCCTTGTTCTTCATTCCTTTCTAAATCTCTGCCTTCCATTTAGGATTTATTTTCTTCTTTTTGAAGAATATTTTTTAGAATTTCTTTTGATTTAAGCATGTGTTTTACAAACACTCTCAGGATTTTTCTTCTGAGTATGTCATCAGTTTGTCAGTGAAAACACTACAGAGAGGCAAGCAAGTTGTCCAGTGTGTAAAACAAAAGGAGGCACTTTCTCAGACCTGTGTGTGCACTTTGCATGGCTGACATCTGAGAGCAAGTCCCTTCTTTGAACCTATGCATCTTGCTTGTCTCACCCTAATTCTGGCCTTGTATTTTGCTTTCATCATTAGTTATTTTCATTGGATATATAGTTTAGAAGTTTTGTTCTCTCAGTTCATTGAAGGAACGTCCTTTGATTGCCTTGAGGTTTTTCTTAATGCTGTTGTAAAGCTAGTTTTCCATATAATTACTTCCATTTTAAGGCAATATTTCTTCTCTGGCTGCTGCAAGATTTTTTTGCTTTGTCTTTGCTTCTATATCAATCTTCCTTGTGATATATCTGGGCGTAGACTTCTTTCACACATGCTGCTTGTGTTGATTAGGCTTATTAAACCTATGAATTTCTGCTTTCATCAATTTTGAAAATTCTTTGTCATTATCTCTTCAAAATTTGTTTCTATACAATTTATCTTTCTCCCTTCCTTATGAAATTTTAATTAAGTACATATTAGACAGCCTCCCTCATTTGTTTCATTACTTTTTCTACTTTCTATGATTTTCCAATTGCTTAAGTTTTGATATCTTTCTGTTGTTTTCTAGCTCATTAATTTTAAATTTTATTGAATGCTTTCTTCTTCTTTCATCAAGTTCTTAATTTTTATTATTGTGTGTTTAAATTCTATAATTTTGTGATTCTTAAATTTTCAATATAAGCTCTTGTATTATACATTTTTCTGATGAAATTTTCAAAAAATATGAAAATTATGTTCTTGAACCATGGAATACATAGTTATATTTCAACCTTTATCTGATAATTCTAGCACCTAGAGTTCTTTTGGGTTTCTTCCTGCTATCTCTCACTTATATATGGAAAGCTCCTTGTGAATTTTTTTTATCTTTAGTGGTGTGTTGGTCATGCTATTTGAAATTTTGTTTGTAGTAAGATTTTGAAGACTAAGGTAATCCTATCTTACTTCAGAGGTTTTTTTTTGTTTTGTTTTTTTGTTTTTACTTTCTTCCTGTCAGGTATTGATGGTCAGAGTACTAAATACCAATAATACCCTTCATCTGTTTTAGAGTCTTAAGATTTTGAGAGACATTTGGAAAACTTAAATCAGGCTTTATTCCATATGAAAACCAGTTTGTTTCATTTTATTCTTTTGTAAAGAGAAATACTAAAATAACAAGGGAAGGAAACAATGTCCCTGCTTTTGTTGGGCCTGGGCTCTGATTTTTGTTCTCATAGATTCTTACGGCTGTAGCAAGCCACCTATTTCACATTGACAAATGGGTCGCTCAGACCCATATTTTCAAATTTCTTCCACTATCAAATATTGGCCCCACAATTCATCATTAACTTATTAGATGGTTAATGCCTCTAAGAAATTTTCAAAAATGTCCCCTAGCTTATTTTTGTTATGTTCAGAAATTATTTAGTCTGTTATACCAGAAGTAGGATTACACCGGCTAGTTGATTGGTTGGTAGGTTGATTGATTGATTGATTTAATTTATTTTAAAGGACCTAACGCCATTGACTTGTTTGGGGCACCATTATACATGCTTTATAAATACTAACTCACAGAGTCATGATAACAACCCTAAAAGCAAGTATTATTATCATCTAAGTTTAGAAATGAGGAAAGAAGGCTTAGAGAGTTAGCAATTTTCCCAAGGTCCCACAGCACAACACTAGGATCCTAACTGAGGAGTCTGGCTCCAGAGCCCACACTCTTAACCACTGCGTTTGGCTTCCTCATCAGAAATTCATTATCTGGAGAAGTCTTATTCCCCTAGAACTACTTGAGTCTTAGATCTACTTCTCAAAAGGGCGTAGATACTAAATACACAACAATCTGTCACTCCTTCTGGATACAACCTCTAGAATCCCTAGAGTAGCCCACTCCAAACTTCAATGCTGCTGCTTGCTGTTACAAGAATATGCCTTCAGGAGAGGAGACTTCAATCACTAGAAAGAGGGGGCTGTGAAGAACTTCACTGATCTGTAATTGTGCTCAGATGCACCCTATTTGAGATTTGAAAGACAGAAATTCTAAAAAGACCATGAATGTCTTACCTAATAAGCCCATAAGAGTTCAATGCCTTTTCTATTTGTTATCACTACAACTTTGTTTTCTTTAGACTAAATTATTATCTACAGGGAAATCTAAGTTTCAATGGAAGTCATTTGAGTCCATTGGCATTTTTAGAACTTGTTTGAAATGCATGTTATAAGGGAATTATTCGTATGAAACAGTGGAATTGAAAACATTGGAAAAATAAACTCTTGGTTTACATTGAGAAGCTATATATAACCATATAGTTGACAGGAAGTGATTCTTGTACATTGTTAGTTACTGGGATTAATTTCAAGATATGATGTTCAATAGATATGTACACAGAAATGGTTTTCATTTGGGATCAGAACTTTCCCTTCTGTTTTTTTTTAAACAGAAGGTAGCTTATATTAATAAATATTATTTGTAATTAAAAAACCATTCTCAAACACATCCTAATCATTGCTCCCCACTGTCTCTTTCTGCACTTGTTATCCAGACCTCTCTGAAAACGGTTATGGGAAACTAAGATTCACTGTTTACTGTAAGTTGGGTTTAATACAGGTTTGTAGCTGCTGTCTTTGGACTGTGACCTAGTTTTACAACTCCCTTCTTTTTGCTATTTCCAGTGATGAAATTTTCACTTTGCATTATAATTTATCTAGGTATTTAATCATCTCCATTACTAGGATATTAGCTCCTTAATAATTAGGTCTATATGTTGTTATTGCTATTTCACAGTGCTTAGTACTAGTAGGTAGCATAATAGAAATTTAAACATATATATTTATCTTTCTTCTGTTCTTTACTTATTGAGATACAAGAATGGGTCAAGCCAAGAAGGGCATCAACATTTTGTTGCTCAAATTAGAATCCTCTGTTGAATAGAAGTTTGATTGAGTGCAATAAGAGAGAGTCATACAACACTATGTGCCAAATACTTTACATGTATTGTCTCCATTAATCTTCAAAAAATAGGTGTTGTTATCATCAATTTACAGAGGAAAATGCTCTGTACTTAACCAGAGAGGTTAAGTACAACTTCTCAAGTCACACAGCTTCTAAGTGACAGAGACAGAATTTAAACCCATTTGATCAGGCTCTTGAATTTATTCTCTTGACCTCTAATATATCAATGGTCCAGACAGACTCTTTAAAATGGTAAGGCAAATAACGTCACAAATACTCATATATCTATCACTCAATTTAAAACATAAAATATTGCTGTTTTAGTCAGTTTTTGTGTCTCTGTGACAAAAAGACCTAAAAAGAATAATTAAAGGAGGAAAAGTTTCTTTTGAATCACCTCTTTTGTGATTTCAGAGGTGCAGTCCATAGTCAATGACTATAACGTTGGGCCTAAGTGAGACAACATCATGGCAGAAGGGTGTGGTGGAGGAAGGCAGCTCAGAATATGACAACCAGGAAGCAGAGAGAGTGCCCTGCTTACCAGAAACAAAATATAAACTCCAAAGACCCATCCAGAGTGACCCACACCTCCAAACACACCCAGTTAATCTGTGTCCGTGGATTAACCCACGTTTAGGTAACATCTCTCATAATCTAGTCATTTCACCTCTGAACATTCTTGCATTCATACATGAGCTTTTGAAGGATACTTCATACCTAAACTCTAACAATTGTATACTAATCTCATGCTATTACTTCCTTGCAGAAATAACCATCTTTCTGTATTTGGTGTTTATCATTCCTATGCATGTTTTCAGGTTTTATGTATACATAATGTATTTAAAATACATGAAGTATGTGAACTATACACATTCATAAACAAGATATTGTATTTTTCCACGTAGTTGTGTAAATGACATTCTTCAGCAAATATTATCTACTGTGTACCAACCACTCTTTTTAAGTGCAGAAAAAGAAGCAGTGATAAAACAAAATTTTTGCCTTCATGAAATTTAATTCTTGAGTGGGAAGACAGACATAAAGCATAAACAAAGCAATATATGACATCCAGTGATAATAAGTAAAACAAAATAATGCAGGGCAAGGGATAAGGAAGGAGGAGCATATGGAGCAAGCCAAGGCCTCTTTTAGCAAGAGATATTCAGGTGGATATCTGAAACAAATGAGAGAGTGATGCCCTACATTTTAAAGAATGCCACCCTTGCCACTGCAGAGAATGGGTAGCAGTGGGCCAAGAGAGGAAAGAGGAAATCTGTGGCAAAAAACCTAGGTAAAGGATAATGATAGCTTGAACTTTTAAGAAGAAGGTGATAAGTGATCAATTTCTGCTTGTATTTGAAAGGTAGTGTTTTTGTTTAAAAGAGAAATGGTCTTTAGTTTTCCTTTCTTGTGTTGTTTTAATGTTTTTAGAATCAAGATTTTATTGTCCACATAAATTGATCTGGGCAGCTTTTATTGATTTTGGGACACCAGTATTGGAGCTAACCCTCCAAGGTTTGTTGGTTGGTCATGCTGCAGAGCTTGTTCAGGCCTGCAATAATTTGGTGGAGGATGGAAAGGCAGAGGAGGGCTTTGATTGTCATTTCTATTTTTTTAATTCTCAGTGCTTTCTTTAAATTCTAAGTTTTGATTTTAGCATTTTGTTGTTCTTTGACTTGTTCCACCTCATCTAAGTTTTCAGATATGTTAGTATATATCCATATTTTTATATTATGCCTGCATTTTTGTTCCTTTTCTTATCTTGTATTTATTTTTTGTCATATTTTTTATTTACTAGTCTTGCATGACTCTCTTATTAAGCTTTTTGAATAACAAAATCTGTTTTTTTAAAAAATGGTCACTAATTTTTATTATCATTGCCATTTTTCTCTATTTCATGGGTCTCTGCCTGTCAGAGGATGAATACCATTTCCTCCCTTTTTATTTCTCTGGGTGATCTCTAATGCTTCCTCCCATCCTACCAATTTTCTTAAATTGAATATTTGACTAATACATTCAGATGTCTCAAAAGCCCCCAAATTTGAAACAGTTTACAGTGTAAATCAAATCTTATTTTGATTTACTCAATTTACTCAATTCCCACCCACAGGCGAATACTATTCATAGTTTGAGATGTATAAGTTGACATAAATGATGTTTGTAACACACATAGCTTGTGTCTTTTCAGCCTCACCAAGGCCATTTTCCACCTTTGTTCCCCTAGCTATAACTGTGATAACCAGAGGGCACAGGCTAAGGCTCACTCCAGCTAGACAGTGCCTGTCCCTTCCCTGAGATGTATGACTTTGACTTCTTGCCTCAAAGCATCCTTGTTGCTTCTGTGACTTGAGATGCACTAAGACATGTTCAGAAACTGAGCATTCAAATCAGAATTGCCGAAAGCAAATCTCAGAGAACCACAGAGTGTATCTTAGAACAAAGCGAGATGGGAGCCTGCAGAAAAAGACCCACTCTTCTTTCCATCCTCTGTTCCCCATGCTATAACGAAACACAGCAGTTCATAGGTTCTGAGGACACTGCTTGATCAGGCAGAGTCCTGTGTGATCCCAGGCTGTGGCCTGCTTAGTAATACACCTTATGTTGGTTCTCTCTTTCCCTGTCTCTTTTCCCTTTCCCTTCAATTCTGCTTTCCTGGACTTGAATTATATGTTGCTACTGGGTAACATAGCAACAAATAAATGTGTTTGTCTTGGGCTCTGCGCTCTGGAGAACTGAGACCAAGACAGCTGGAATCAGGGATAAGTCTTAAATGCAGATGCCTTTTTATAAGGTTTTGGAGTTGTTTTCTTTCCAGTTTGATAGCACTACAGACCTTGCTGCTAGTGCCAAGTGGGGTGGTGATAACTCCTGCTTGCAGTAGTATTAGAATTACTAAGGTTTTCATCTGGAATTAATTGGGATGAGGTTCAAGAGGCAACTGAAGTATTGGCATGTGCTGTGGCTATAACACATCTCATGCCTCAGGGCATATGGAAATAATTAAAAGCGCAAAATATGCTAATGGAAGAGACTGGATTTTGTTAATGGTATTGGAAACCCGAGTAATCTTGAGCCAGATGCCGCTGTGCAGTCTGAGGGGCACCATGTTGGTTATCTAGCTGTTTTTTTCCTCTGCTCTAATTTCACTTTTCTACACTTTGCTCTGTGATGTTCTACAAGTCACATTTCTGTTTTGACAGCAGGCTCTCTGGTGGGTTTTCCCTAAAGGAAACACTAGAGGGAGACTGAAAGCCTGAAAGAGAAGCAGCAGCCAGTTCCTTCCAGTTTCGTGTTCTGTGCCTACCAACATCACCATTTAGATACTGGCTCCCAGCATCCTCATTGAGACCTGAGTTCCTCTACAAGGAGACTCTCTAAATTCCGAGGTTTGAATAAATCTAATATCTTCCTTTTCTTCTACAGCCCTTGTAGTGGAATCTTCTTTCTATGCTATTATTTCTATGTTATCTCAAAGTTTTCCTGTTGCCTTTATAGTCTTTGAACACTTGTTCAACCAATTTCCTACAAAACATTGTTCCTGTTACAAACTGGATTAAGTTGAGTATATTGAAACAGGCATATTTTCCATAGGTTATAAATGCAATGTGCTGTTTTGCACATCCAGAGGTGGTTCTAACCGTTTAGTTGGTTGGTTGACAGAACTTGGGTTTATTGGTGGAACGCATGGAGATGGAGAATTGGAACATTCCCCGCATAAGAAGGGAACATAACATATTCAGCATGTGGATTTTTGAGTGGATTTATAATAAGTGACATTAACTCCATTCCCAGCCTGCCCTCACTACATCATGTTAGCTGCCTCCAAGGATACTTTCTTTACTAAATCATTAAGAAATGCATTGATGAAGGGAGCACCAATATCCTAAAAACATCTCTGTGGTTGTCATCCTTTGTAGGCCATGTGGGATGGTGTGCATGGCCAAGTGCTGTCATTGTAATGGGTGTCCTTATTTCAATGGTGATGCTAACATCCTGATATAGCAGAGTCAAATAGCAGCATTTTTCTGCCAAAAATAAAGAGGACATGTTTTGGGTAATGAGCAACAGGGATGAAGAATAATC
The DNA here is from genome assembly GCA_004027875.1 of Aplodontia rufa. NCBI lineage: Eukaryota > Metazoa > Chordata > Mammalia > Rodentia > Aplodontiidae > Aplodontia > Aplodontia rufa. The sequence goes on along the minus strand of PVKS010024835.1, from coordinate 14,178 downwards.
AGAATGCTTGGCCACCAGCTACAATTGAAATAGTTAAACATTCTACTAAAATGATACTTGATCATTATAGCAGGATTTTTAAAATCCAAGTCTCATGGCCAGAATGCTGACTTGAATTACTACAATGGAGAATCAACTTCTCTTCTGTAGCTTACAAACCTAACCCAGTTCAAAAATTTAAATCCCTCTCATTGAAGAGGAGGATGGGTACCTTGAGAAAGTACTCTTCAACTTAGACATAAGAATACACTGTAAATCTTTTTTCAGGCTTTCATCAAAGAGATTTTACTATTATTTACTATAACTATACACTAAGGGAAAGGATATCTTCAGACCTTAGATGACACAATTTCTTTAGAAGTTGATAAAAAATGCCCAACTCCTGCAGCCACAAGGCAGACTGACTGAAAACAAGATCCTAGATCTAATTTTAAAAGCAGAGAAGTTGTAAAGGAAAATAACAATGTATACTCAATAAATTTCCAATGCAAAAGGCAGGACCTTGGGGCTAGAGTGGTGGCTCAGCAGTTACAGCACTTTCCTGGCATATGCGAGGATGTGGGTTCAAACCCAGCACTGTGTACACAGTGAAGTGTTGGAGCAATGAAAGCCACAAGAAAAACTAAATGAAATTCTCTTTCTTTCTCTCTCACTGTCCCTCTCTCTTAAAAAAAAAAAAAAAGGCAGGACCTTGATTTAAATGGCCAGAAAGAGAGAATGGAGACCTAACATCTGGAATTGGGGCATTTAGATAATGAGCCTGAGAGTTTATGCTGCCTAAATTCTTCTAAACCCTCTGCTCAGCAAAAGAAGACACTTCCACTTTCCAGGGAGAAAGACTTTCCTGTACCTGGAGATAAAGATGTGATCTTAGCATTAGCAAATGTTTCTTAAGATGATGAACAGAATTAGCACTCCATTTTTCATTATTGCAAGCTGAAAACTAGGGTTAGAGTTCAGCAAAAGTACCTTGCTCCATGAAGAATATCATACATGTCATGGGAATTAAATTGTATGGATCATGCATAGAGATATTAACCAGAGAAACAGACAAGGGATCAGATCTTTAGAGGATTTGCTGAGGGCAGAGTATGCAATACAAGGCTAGATAGGGAAGAATCTGTTGACATTGATGACACACCTACAACTCAGGAGTTCACATTCTGGCAAAGACACCTGAACCAGTCTTCAAAGTTTGCTGGTATAGCTCTTTGAATTTTAGGAACAGCAGTAGGTTATAATAAATGAAGTGAAGATGCTAGAATTTCCTTGGCATGAGATTCAGAAAGCAATTGAAATGCTCAAGGACATGGGAATGTTAGGATGGATTTATTGTATAGTAGTTAAACCATAACCCAATAGGTCATAAAATGTCCCCAAATATACTCTTTTTCTAAAGGCAGCAAAGAATATACCTGCAGAGAGTCACCAATATCTTCAATAAGTTTCATGGTTGCTGTCTTGTATAGGATGGAGCTGGCAAAGTGAGTAGATGTCATGGAGTTGTGATCTTTGGAATTTATGAGGCTGAAGGGATTAAGAAGTGGCAGAAGGGGGCTGGAGTGGTGGCTTAGCAGTTATGGTGCTTCCCCTGCATGTGTGAGTACATGGGTTTGAACCTCAGCACCAACATACACAACTAAGTGTCAGAGCAATGAAAGCCATGTGAAAAACTCAATAAAAATTGATTTTCTCTCTCTCTCTCTCTGTCGTTCTCTTAAAAAAAAAAAAAAAAAAAAAAAAAAAAGAAGTGCAAGAAGCCAGGTGGCAGCACTGAATCATCAGAGGCAAACTGCATCTGATTACCATAAGCAAGGTTGATATATGTCACAGTTTGCTCAGAATAATTTTTCCTATTGTCCCAATATAATTATTAATTCTATCAGTTTCCACTCTCAAAAGTGCCCTAGTTTTAACAAAACATCTTTGGTCATTCTCATAACAGTCAGAAACAGTGGAGTGACAATCAGATAGCCTTGATCCATAGGGATCTAGGGTGATAGTTATTAGATCATGGTGTTTTGGGGCCAAACTAGAAGGACAGGGGACTAAGGTGTTACTTGATTTGTAGAATTATGACAACAAAAACAATTTTTTAAAGTAAGAGCTGGTGAGTAGGGGACTGATGCCAGCAATTATAACAGGAAATTTCAATTTCTCTTTTACTTTGCAGATCTAAGCTAGTTCACACACTCAGAACCAACTGATTGAAGCAGAGGCTATGTTCCCTTAAGAAAATGCATATAATGTCATCACCAGTGTATATTTCTCGGTTCTTTCCTAAAGTGCCCCATAATTTTCTTCCCTAGGATAACTGTCCACTAGAGGAAGGAGAATAATAACTTTCTGAGGGGAGGGAAAAGGAAATATTTATTCAGGCTTATTGATAGATGGAGTCTTGGCCCAAGTCCATCTTACAATGGATCCAAGTGTCCACAGTTCCATCTTGTGGTTATTTTCCTAGTCCTGACTGAATAATTGGAATAAACATTCTTTGCACAAAGAGAACTTTCATGTTTGACAACTCAGTTGTGAAGTGCTAATAAATGCCAAGTGAAACTCCTTGAAACGGTCACCCACATTTGGTCAAGATAATATATCAGAAAAAATATAATCTGAGAGGATTTACATAGATAAGAGTTATTTTAAAAGATCTAAATGATGCATGGATTGTGGTCTCCATCATGGTTTAATTCTTGCTACTGCAAAATATATATGGATAACATTATACAATACTGGAATACCATTAATATCCCCAATTGCAGCTGCCATACCAAACATGGTAGCTTCACTGGAGCAGATCAACATAGACAGGAAAATATTTCCCCAATATTTGAAAATTATACAGTTAGGCTTTACTCTGGATCTTCAAAACAAACACATGTATCAAACTATTTCCATGTAGGCTAATTAGATCTTAGGACACATCTCAAAGTTATTTATAAGAATACAAAAATATACACCTAACCATGTAAAATCCCAATAGTATTTACTGTCTATTTATTTGGTAAATTGTGTTTTGTCCAATCCCAATGAGTAGAACGGATTAAAAGAAGTTTGATTTTAATTAGCAAGGACAAACTTGTTGTCCTGAGCTATGCTGACTTCTTGCTCTCTGTCACAATGTGTCTGCACACTACTGGTAATTTTGATAGTGTATGGAACATCACTGGTTGACTGTATGGATGACATCATGCTGTTTGGATTTTGTAAGTAAGGAGTGTTAAGTGCCCAAGATGATGATGCCCTAGTGCTAGAAAATAGGAGCTAAGCTTCATGTAGATTCAGTGGTCAATGGACCAGGTAATACTGAAATACCCCTCAACCCAAACACACACAGTAGAATATAGCGGTACACCCCACCCTTCCTGCTATAAGATGAGACATCATGCATGACCTTCCTCTTTGGCTTTTGGAAGTGGTACATACTAATACACATTATTGCTTTGACCTATTTATTGGGTAACCCAGAATACTTCCATTTTCTAAGAGACCCAGAGCAAGGGAGGGCTCTGCAATAGCCCATCTAAGATGTAAGCTTCTGTGCTACTCAGACCATATGATCTAATCATTTACAGTTTTCAAAACTTTTGACAGATTTGCTCTATGCATTTCATATTTTTGATGTCATTTTAAATGTTTTTTTATTTCAATTTCTGGTTCTGGTGTATAGTAATACAATTTATTTTTGCATAATATATTATGTTTTGCGACCTTGCTAGACTCACTCATTTAGTTGATTGGATGTCAGACATTGGAACTTTATGTTGTTATATGTATATTTTTGTATCCCTATAAATAATCTTGAGATTTGTTCAGGGATCTAATTAGCTAACCTGGAAACATTTTGAACCACATTTTTTATGCAGATCCAGAGTAAAGCTCAATTGTATTATTTTCAACTATTGAGGCAAGACCTTCCTGAAGTTATTGCCCATTGTCCTGCAAATTGTGGTTTTATTCCAGACTGTCTGGTGGGAACCAGCAGTACTGTCAGTCCCTTGTGAGTATTAAAGATTGTTACATCATGCTTTCGTTTATTTTTTTTTACCATAACCTTGGATAATTTCTTCATATTGATGCACTGATAGGCCGTCTGCTGAATACTTGAAAGAGATTCTTCAGGTGTTCTGTGTGCCCTTTGTGCAACTTTCTTGTCTGTCGTACTCCAGTCTAAAAACTTTGACCTACTACTCAGATTCTCAGCTTCATCTGCTCCATTCAGGGTGTCCACCATGATTTGCCTTGGATCCTCTTCTGCTGTGATGGCAGAAATTCTTTGAATGATGGAAACTGGGACCAGTCTTGGTCTCACATAATTTTTGTGTTTCTCTCTCTCTCTTTCTCTCTCCAGGGTTACCATCCATTGCACAAGTCTTTGAAAACCATTGTACCATATATTATGGTACTATTTTCTGTTGTTTTGGAAGGGAAATCTGATTCCTGTTTCTACATTTTGATAGAAATGAAAGGCTCAGAAAATGAATATTGAGTATATTATATTTGTCATATTTATCTAAACTGTATAGGTGTTTCACAAGTTAAGATTTTCACACTTTTTAAAGTGATGACATCTTCTAGTTGCCCTTCTCATCTGTGAAAACCCCCAAAATCTGACCAAAAATCTACTAGGAGCAGGACACCCATGTCCAGGACCTTACAAGAGCTGACTCACTCAGCCCCTGTGTGGATCCAGGCCTCAGGTTTAGGGCCTTCAGGCATGTGCAGTTCACTTGTGCCCAGGATCCATCCTCCCAGTCCTAACCCACTCAGCTGCTGCATAGATCCAGGCCTCAGGCACTCACAGGACACCCACACCCAGGATCTGCTCCCCCATCCTGACCTGAGCAACTGCCACGTGTGTAGCCAAACAGCTGCAGCCTATACCCACCAGGTCCAGATATATTTGGCCCATTCCCTCTGCTGAGGATTACAGGTCCCTTCATGGTATGTAGGAGGCTGTTCCAGGCCATCATGAGACCTCAGGATTCAGCAATGCACCCTGGCTGCTGCACTTCTACAAACAAGTGGGCTGCCCTGCACCCTCAACAGATTCCAGATTGAAACCCTGGAGCCTAGATCCACAAGGGAAACTCAACTGAGAGTTCCAGAAAAAGATTATAAAAAATGAGGAATCAAAATAGAAAAGATTCACCTCAAGCCCACAACTACCTAACCAAGGAACATATGGACAAGGAGCAGGATGAAAACCTAGAAATAATTATCAACAATATGATTGTTAAAAGGAACAATGAACTAAAAGAAGATTTAATGAAGGGACTAAGTGAGAAAATTGAAAAACTCTATTATCAAGGAAAACAACATACTGAAAAAAAAAGTAACAGAGCTAAAATCTTCAGTCAATTACATCAGAACAACAATTGAAGAATTTAATAATAGATTAACCTCTATAGAAAACAGAACCTCAGCTTTGGTAGTAAGAACCTCCAACATGAAGATAGGCTCAATAAGCTTGCTCATATAGATTATAAAAAGAAAAAAGAAAAAAGAGAGAAAACCTCACAGAACATGAGCAGAATTTTCAAAATGTCTGGAATGAAATCAGAAAAAACAATATAAGACTAATTGGGGTAAGGGAAGAAATCAAACACAAACTAATACTATAAAGAACATTTTCAATGAAATAGTTCAAGAAAATTTTCCCTATATCAAAATAAAGTTAGAAATGTTCATCTAGGAGGCATAAGGACCCAGAATGGCCTAATCAAATGAGAAGTTCAATGAGATACATTCTATTAAAAATGTATAACAGGTAAATTAAGGAAAGCATATTATAAGTGGCAAGAGTGAAAAGCCAAATTACATTCATAGGCAAACCAATAAGGATCACCTTGTAATTTTTAGCCCAGATTCTAGAAGCAAAAAGATCCTGGAAGGAGATAATCTGGAAGACATGGACAAATTTCTAGACACATACAACATCTCCAAATTGATGCAGGGTGATATGGAAATCTTAAACAGCCCAATAACAGACACTGAAATCCATATGGTGATTAAAAGCCTTACAAACAAGAAAGGCCCACAACCTGATGGATTCCCCACTGAATTTTATCACTCCTATAAAGGGGAGCTAATTCCTCTCCTTATTAAACTATTGCAAGAAATTGAAAAGCATGGAACTCTCCTAAACACTTTTAATGAGGCAACCCTGAATGATATTCTGATACCAAAACCCAACAAAAACACAACAAAAAAAAAAAGAAAGAAAAGAAAATTATAGACCAATATCCCTCAAGAACATCAAAGCAAAAATCCTTAATAAAGTTCTAGTAAACTGCATTCAAAAACACATTAAGAAGATAATCCATCATGTTCAAGTGGGATTCATTCAGGGATTCAAGGTTGGTCCAACTTATGCAAATCAATAAATGCGAATCATCACTTAAACAGAAATAAGGACAAAAACCATATGATCATCTCAATTGACGCAGAAAGGCCTTCAATAAAATCCAGCACTCTTTTATGCTCAAAATTCAAGAGAAAATAGGGATCAAACGATCTTATCCTAACTTGTTAAAGGCCATATGTGCCAAACCCTTAGCTAATATAATACTAAATGGAGAAAAGCTGAAAGCATTTCTGCTAAACTCAGGAAAAAAGACAAGCCTGCACACTCTCACCACTTTTATTCAATACAGTCCTCAAGACCCTAGCTGGATCAATCAGACAAGAGAAGGAAATCAAAGGGATAAGAATAGGAAGAGAGGAAGTCAAAGTTTCCCTTTTTGCTCACAGCATGATCCTATGTCTGGATAGTCTAAAAACTTTCCCATACAACTGCTTGAGTGAATAAAACAGATTTAGCAAAGTAGCAGGATACAAGATCAACACTCATAAATCAATAGCTCTCCTATATACTAACAATAATAGGACAAAAGAAGAAATCAGGAAATTGGTCTCATTTACATGTCTTCAAAAACTACAAAAAACTTGGGAATTAATCTAAAAACAGAAGTAAAAGTCCTCTACAACAGAAATTATCAATCATTGAAGACAGAAATTGAAGAAAACCTGAGAGGATGGAAGGACATTCCATATTCTTGGTTAAGCAGAAGTAATATAATTAAAATGGTCATTCTGCCAAAAGTTTTATACAGGTTCTATGCAATCCACATTAAGATTCCAATGTAATTCTTTACAGATATAGAAAAAGCAATTCTCAAATTCATTTGGAATAACAAGAAACCCAGAATAGCCAAAACATTACTTTGCAAGAAAGACAAAACAGAAGGTTTCACAATACCAGATATAAAATTATACTACAGAGCTGTATTAACAAAAACAGCATTGTAAAGATATACAAAATAGGCATGAAGACCAATGGAATAGAACAGAAGACTCTGAGACAAACCCACAAGCTTTTAAACATCTGATATTTGACAAAGGAGGACCAAAATATAGCATGGAGGAAAGACAGCCTATTCAACAAATGGTGTTGGACAAACTGGACAGTCATGTGCACCTCACTGCAGTCAGACTGGCAAAGATGAAGAATACAAACAGTAACAAATGGTGGAGGGGTTGTGGGGAGATAGGAACACTAGCACACAGTTGGTGGAACTGCAGATTGGTACAGCTGTGGAGAAGCACTGTGGAGACTCATCAAAAAATTAGGGATGGATCCACTGTACGAGGAATTAGAATCAGTACATTACAATGACACAGCAAAATCAATGTTCAATTTACAATAGCTAAATTATGGAACCAACCCAGAAGCCCCTCACTAGATCAATGGATCCAAAAGCTGTGGTACTTGTATACAATGGAGTTCTACTCAGCTATTAGAAACAATGATATTTCGACCTTTGAAGGTAAATGGATGGCAATGGAAGAAATCATGCTGAGCAAAGTTAGCCAAAACCAGAGAGTCAAGAGCCAAATGTTTTCACTCGTTTGGAGGCTGGAGCTAAACCCAAGCTCAGGTAAAAAGTTAGTCTAACTTATGTATTTGACCCCTCAAGGGCATAGCAACACATAAACTAGGGGAACCATAGACATGTGGGGGGGGGGTGAGGGAAGAAGCAGAGGGATTGGAGAGGGAGGGAAGATAAGTAGGGATATAGAGAGATAATCAACAATGTAACATACTCTTTACCCCCCCACATACACACACACACTCTAAGAAGTCAAATAATTCTTCTGCAATCATTTAATTCAGGAAAATTCACCATTATGTATAGATATAGATACATAGAGATACATATGGATATTTTATCTGTTATAGGGGCATAATATAGAAGACTCAAGAGACTGGGGTATGGGTCATGTGGGAGTAACTATGGTTTAGAATCAAAAGCATACCATATTGTTACTTTATATGCATTTATGTTTGTACAATAACTCAACTCCTCAATAAGAAAATATCTACGAGGACTAAAATGTATGCAGCAGTTTTTAGATACAAAACCAACATACAAAAGTCAGGAGTGTTCTTACATACCAATAGTCAGTTATCTAAAATAGAAACCAAGAAAGAAATTCCACCTACAATGCCTACAAACAAAACCTAGGAATAAATTTAACCAAAAAGACAAAGATCCCTACATTAAATACCATAAAACATTGATGAAAGAAATTGAACACACACACACACACACACACACACACACACCAGCACACACAGAAAGTCACCCTGTGTTCACGGATTAGAAGAATCAAAATTATTGAAAATGGAAATTCTGTATAGAATCAGAGAAAAAATCTTAAAATTTGTATGAAACTACAAAAAGCCCTAAAAAGAGAAAGGAGCTAAAAGCACAAAACAAGAGGTAGTATACTATCTGACTTCAAAATATATTACAAGGTTGTAGTCATTAAAACAGCATGTTATTTGCATAAAAATAGAATCATAGACCAATAGAACAATATAGGGAGTCTGGTGGTAAACCCACACATATATCCCCAACTGATTTTTAACTACATTTCTAGGAATGTACAGTGGAGGAATGAGAGTCTTTCAATAAATGGTGCTGACAAAACTGGATATCCAGCTTATATCTCTCAGCAGTAATATAAGTCAACTCAAAATGGATACAAGACTTAAATGTAAGACTGAAACTATGAAATTACTATATTAAAACAGGTGGAGTGCTTTAGGCCATTGGAATAGGCAAATTTTTTTTTGGACAAGACCCTAAAAGCACAGGAAATAAAAATGAAAATAGCCAAATAGAATCATATCAAAGAAGCAATAATCTACAGAATGGGAGAAAATATTTACAAACTACATCTGACAAGAGGTTTATATCATGAATATGTAAGTAACTCAAATAACTTAATAGCAAAATTTCTCAAAAAGAAGGCATAGAAATAGTCAATAGTCGCATGAAAAATTCTCAAGATGGCTACTTTCAGGGGAAGTGCAGTTCAGAGCAACGGTGAGATTATCACCTCACTCAAGCAAGAATGGCTATTATCAAAAAAAGACAATATGCACTGGCAAGGATGTGGAGGAAAAGGTACACTTGCATACTGTTAGTGGAAATGTAAATTAGTACAGCCATTATAGAAAATGATATGGTGGTTCCTCAACAATTTATAAATAGAATGATCCAGCAATCCCACTACAGGGCAAATATCCACAGGAAATGAAATCTTCGTCAAAGAGACATCTGCACTCCCATGTTTACCATTCATAATAGCCAAGAAATGGAGACAAACTAAGGGTTCATCAACTGATGACTGGATAAAGAGAATGTGGTAAATACATACAGTGGAATACTATTCAGCCACAGAAATTAAGTAATGAAATGCTGGCATTTGTGACAACTTAGAACTGGAGATCATTGTTTTAAGTGAAATAAGTGAGGCATGGAAAGACAAGTATTACATGATCTCACACATGTGGAATATAAAAAAGCTCTTCTAATAGAAGTTGCAAATATAATACTGTTTCCCAGAGGGTGGGTAGAACATGGAGGAGGGAGGAATGAGGAAATGTTGTCCAATGGCTGATAAGTTCCAGTCACATAAGAGTAAGAAGTTCTGGTGCACAGTAGAGGGACTATGGATACGAACAACATACTCTGTATTTCAAAAAACTAAGAGAAAGTATTTTGAATGTTTTCATCATATAGAAATGATAAATGTTTGAAGAGCTAGATATGTTTAACCTGACTCAAACATGTACCAAAACATTACATGCTATCCCATAAAGGTATATAATTTTAATGTTTTTATGTAGCAGTTCAAAGTAAATTTAACTTTAATTGTAAAAGATATTTTAAAAAGCAGAAGAAAATTAATTTACGTAGATAGTGTCTCATTGTGGTTTTAATTTGTTTTCTTGATGGTTAATGATATTTCAATTGTAATTTATCATGTTTATTAATGAAGTAAACTAGAAATCTAATCATCAAAAAGCAAACATTCAGAATGTTATTCATAATACATTTTAGAGTTATTTTTGTATGTTCATGAATCAAATGTTATTTCCTCAGTCTTTCGGTCTTATAAATTTCATCTTTTCTATAGGCTTTATCATCAGCACAATTTTAGCATAGAAATATATAAACATTTTATATGAATATGGAGAGTGCACACTCAAAAATAAAAGAAGTATGGTTAGAAGACAGTTCTTTTTCTTCCTTGTATCTAGGTGTGAGGATTTGAACAACTACTCAGATTGTCCAAGAGGAATGTGCTGAACTTTGGGGATTTTCCTGATTTTCTTTCCTCATTCTCCTGCCCAGAATTGCAAATCAAATGGCTGAATCTCTTGCAAACATATTAGTCCTTAAGAAAAACTTGTAAACCTTTGAATGACTGATCAGAATACTCTTAATAATCCAGGTCTTGATGATTCTGATGAACCACCATAGTAGCATGGGTCTGAAATTTGTGTGTGCATAAAGGGGAGCTAACTTTTTTTTAAGCCACTATCACTTTTCTGCAGATGCTCTTAATCATCCTATCTCACATATCTAGTTTGCCAAATTGCCAAAAACCTAAACCTTAATCAACACCTAGGGACAAAACTGGCCAGAAAGGAAATTTTGAGGTGGTGTAAATTTGCTTTTCGTAATTAAGAATTTCCTCAATTGGCATCTTCTCCACTTTCCCATCATCTCACATGTTCAGGGCCTTCACACACTGTCTTTCCATTATTAAGAGAAAGAATCCAAAGCTCAGGGATGAATAAGAGTTTCTTTCATGTTAACAAGGATCAATACTTTTTTTTAGAAACAATCAATTCTAATAGTGATTTTCAGTAATAGACATTTATTATTGCTCTTATTACTATTACCAGGATATTTTCAGAGCCCTTTTAAAGCTATCTGTATAGGAGCATGCATTCACTTGGGAAAGATGGACGCTGTTGAATAAGTTTTTTAAATGTATGTTTTCAACAGGCAATATGCAAATATATGGATCATCAACCTGTCTCCATCTTGCATTCAAAAAACAGAAAATAATATCTGGGGAAGATTTCATTAGTTACCTCTAATTTTCTTTTCAACTTTACTCTCAAACTGTTTGATATAATTTTAATTTATATAATCAAGCTTCCTATTTTTAATACTTTTCTCACAGATGATATTTTGACTTGATAAAACCAAAACATATTGAATAAACGCTATACTTCAGATTTTTAGTTTTGACCTTTTCCTGGGCTAGTGGCCTGTGGGAAGATATACTCTTGAGGAAGTGGAAAGGGTCAGCAAGCTTCAGCTCCCAGTCTGCCACATGGTCACAAGGGTAAACAACAGACACTCTACAGTACACTGTGTTGTCAAGCTATAGAGTTTTGTAAGGTAGGTGTATTAAATGCACTTTTGGCTTATGATGTCTTCAGTTTAGAGTTGGTGTATCTAGCCGGGCATGGTGATGCATGCCTGTAATTCCAGTAACTTGGGAAAATATCAAGTTTGAGAACCTCAGCAACTTAGCAAGATCCTGTCTCAAAATAAAACCTAAAAAGGGTCGAGGCTAAAGCTGGTGGTAAAGGGCCCCAGGGTTTGAACCCCATTCACCACCCTCTACAAAAAAAATAGAATGGGTTTATCAGATATAACAGCATGCTAAGCTGAGGTGCATTTATAGTCTTTCTGGGAAACTGATATGTTACAGTGAATAGACATAGTTGACTGATATTCATATTCATTTGGTTAATTTACATGTAAATAATTACAGGTGGAGAAGTAGGTATTACCTAGTGTATCAAATCCTTTGGTTATTTTAGTTGTCCAACTTCACAACATCACTTCTACATTTCATTCTTGGACATAGTATTCTGAACTTCTGAGGGAAAAAGAAGATCTGTGAAGTGTGAATGTTACTTTTATCCATTCTCTCATTTTCCAGAATTTGTAGCTCCAGCAGTGATTGCATACTATATCCTAGAGAAAAATTTCAGGGATGAAAACATAATCCTTTGTTTCTTTGGGGGGATTCATACAAGACTACAATTTTGTGGAGCTGGCAGGGACTCAGAAGTTCTTAGCCCTGGAGATGTGTGGAATTCTTGGCCCTTGTAAACAAACTCATTCATAACTCATATGTATACAACTTAATAGGACTGTCAAACAGTGCTTTGCTTGGTTATGAATTTATGCGTACAAATGACAGATACATAGCACACTTTCTTAAAGGAGAAAAATACACTGAGAATTTTGTATTCTCACTTGTTTGGTAAATAGGATCTGAAATGGGCATATCAAATTGTTGCTATGTAGATTGCAAAGTATTGAAATAATGCTAATCAATATACACTATTAACTCATTCATCCATTTGGGCCTAAAACCCTCTTCCTATGGCTAGTTCATTCTCACCCTTCAGTTGTCAACTTGGAGCCTATCTACTTTGAAAGACCTCCAGCCTAGTTCACCTCCTCCGGGTACTCTATCACCTCACCTATTTTATTTTTTTCATAATATTCATCGCAGTCTGTAATGACTTTTTTTATTTATATTTTTACTTTCTGACAACAGTTGAGCTTAATGAGGTCAGGGAACATTTTAAAAATTTGTTATCTCTGTGATCTAGAGCCTAGCACAGAGTTCAGAACCTGGGAGAGTTTCAGTGAAGTGTAGATAGATAATTAGAGAAGTGAAACACAGGGTGACATTGCCTAGCTATAAGACTTAAAGTCATACTGGCTTATAAACAGCAACAATATAGTAAGTTTTACAGAGGTATGTGCAAAGCGTTCTGAGAGCACACAGCAAGATTGGTTAACTCAGGGTTTCTAGATCTCTATCCTACTGGTATTTGGAGCCAGATAGGCTTTGTCACAGGCAGCTGTCCTGTGTGTTGTAGGATATATAATGGTATCCATGGCTTCTATATACTAGATGGCCTAACACCCCTCCCACCCAAATTATGACAACTAAAAATGTCTCTAAGCATTGCCGAACATTGCCCTGGGTTGATAACTGAATTCATATAATAAGGGTTTGAAGTAGATGTAAATTTGTTTTTTTCTGATCATCTGCCAATAACAGAAAATATGGAAGGTGTAAAGGCAACAGAAAAAAAATTCATAGTCCTACTTGACTTCCTCTTGGGACTGTGATTATTTTTTACATAATGACATATTTCTTTCCCCCTGATTAGTTTTGTATTTTTAGCTTTCTATAGAGAAACGATTGTATACATTCATGTTTATATAATGTAATTGGGATTTAATATGTTTTCTAATTTAAAAATACTTATGTAAGTTATGAGTAAATAAAATATTCATAAAAATACATACGTAAATTAATGACCAAATAATATTCAATAATGTAATTATATCATAATTGATTTTATTAATCCCTTTAGAGTAGATGTTAAGGTGTTTTCAATTCTTTCACTCTGCTTTTCACTCTGCTATTCTTGGAATTTATTTTGGTGTGCGGCATTAACTCAAGCTAAACATTTATGTTCTTCTAAAGAGCTGGCCAATTTTCCATTACATTTATGTGGGATAATCTTTTCTTTTACTACTAATTAATGTTGTCTGTTTTAGAAGAGCTCACACATACACTTGTAACATCTCTTAAGAACTACTAAGAGTACTATAATGAGAGAAATAGTTAAGCTATACAGTATATATTTTATTTTTAAAATTAACTTTGCTATGGTCTAATTCACACTAAAATGCACCCATTTAAAATGCACAAAGCAAAGAATTTTGACAAATGTATCCCAAAATCTCCATCAAGATAAACAATATT